>JAANSK020287923.1:0-10636 GCA_011763485.2 Isoetes engelmannii | reverse complement strand
CTCCTCCTCCTCCTCCTCCTCCTCCTCCTTTTCCTCCTCCTCTTCCTCCTCCTCCTCCGTTGGCCACATGATCAATAAAAAATTATCTCTCGCGCTATACGACGAGAGACAATTTTTATACCGTATAGCATGAGAGGCCACGAGAGACAATAATCTCTCGTAGCTTAACAAACCAGTTAGGGAAGAATTTTTTTTTTAACGCCGTATTTGGTTTACTCCTGGATTTTGGATGCCAGAATTTTCTTAGCCTGTATTCCCGTGCCCTGTTCTTAGCAAAAACGTGCCCTGCTCTTGTAGTGGGTCGCCGATGCCACAGATCTAATTGAAGCTGCAAAGCATTTCGTCCATAGCTATGCTTATAGAAATGGCGTTCTCCCAAATACAAGGCATCAAATCTCTTCTATTTCACAAGAACAGAGTCCATTCTAAATGTTCCTGCAGATAAATAGCTCAAAATTTGGGGCAATTGCTTGTGCTAGATGAATTTCTTGTGGTAGATTCTTGTTTATGGCACTGTTCATCGGAAAAGCACGAGCAGAATCGATTATAAAATGTCTGGTGGGAGTTTAAACCGGTCAGGCAAGCTTCAGGATTACTTCACATCCAAGCTTCAGTGTGGTCTACGATTGAGATTCTAATCTGTCTGCATGTCCAAAACTTTGGATAAACCATGATGATTTCTTGCTTGTTTTCTTCTTGCAGCTGCGATAGTGCTTCTGTAGTTATGTGTATTTATATAATGGGAATCTTATAAACAATGACAGAGCTTTGGAAAATTTTGTGTTTGATGTCTATAGCAAGAGAGAAGTTGAGTCGGTCTTGCAAATTGATTTGCCTGTCTAACTCTTTGAAGGTTCGAATTACGTTTGGAGATCATTTGACCTTACAGTTGGGACGACTGCAATTCTCTTGCTATTGTACTCGTTTGGTATTGAATCCAAAACTGGGAATGTTTCTATGCATATTGCTAAGGTAAAGCAAACAAAAATGTGTATTCATGTATATCACATTCGCTGCTTTGTTTAATTAAGTAAGTTGCGTGTACAAGAATGTCACTTTAGGTGACATTCTCATGTGGAAGCAATGACGACGTGCGGAGGCACGGAGGCGTTGCTGACACATGAGAATGTCACTTAAAGTGACATTTTTGTTACGTGAAAACCACTTACATTACATTCTGCAGGAGAATGTTGAGTAAATGTGCGGAATATTGAGTAAATGTCTAGAAAAATTGAATGTAAGATCTACTTTACATTCTTTAAAAGAATCACTGCCACATGTCAACACACAATTGGACTAGGGAGCAGAATGTAATGTAAATGGTTTTTACGCTCCTAATATGCACAAAGCAGGGGCACCCTTCTGCTCGGAACATTCTTGAGCCCAACAACAAATTATTTTCGGAACAGTGTGGCCCTGTTCCGGCATACCCAGACCCACAAAAGTTAAAAGCTTAAAACGGTACCAAATGTGAAAAAAAAAATGCTTGTGGAGTTTACCGACTATGTTTCCTACTTTGATCCGAGTTCCAGGCCCGACACAAAAAAGAATCAGGCAGAGCTTCATTCTTTTCTGCAAACAGAAAGAAAGACTGCCATGTTCTTTAAAAGCCTGTAGCTGCCAAGAACCAATAACTTTAGGCAAAGGCGCCATGGCTGAGGCGGTCCATGCCTGAGGCTGCTGCAGCTGAGCCGAATGCCATAGCTGGAATCTCGAAGGATGCCATAACTCTAGGTCAGAAAATTTTTTACAGGACCAAAAGAAATAACTCCCCTAACTACTTAACCTCAATGGAAAATTCCCTAATAGTAGTTAGTGCAAAATTTCTCTCAAAGTCGAGTCGACCTTCTCGCCTTCTCTCCCCCTTAAAAGTCCTTCTCGTGCCATCTCTCGTCGATCATGTGGTTAAGGCATCCCTCCCTCCCCCTCCCCCTCCCCCTCCTCCTCTCCAGTCTCTCTATCCTCTCTCTAGTTTCTCTAGCTAGCTAATTTTTCTCTCTAGTTTTGCTTCTATTCTCTCTCTAGTTTCTCACTTTCTCTCTCACTTTTTATTCTCTTCTAGTCTCTCTCGCTATTCTCTCTCCAGCTTCTCTCTCTAGTCGCTCTTTATGTATTCTCTCTCTATTCTATCTCTAGGTTTTTTCTTTAGTTTCTCTCTCTAGTCTCTCTCTCTAATTTCTCTCTCTAGTATCCCTCTTTTTATCCTCTCTCTAGTTTTTTTCTCTCTCTCTCTCTAATATCTTTCTAGTTTCTCTCTCTATCTAATTCCTCTCTATAGTTCATCTCTCTCTATTCTTTATCTAGTTTCTCTCTCTCTGATCTCTCTCTCTCTCTATTCTCTCTCTAATTTCTCTCTCTGTCTAGTTCCTCTCTCTAGTTCATCTCTCTGTATTCTCTATCTAGTTTCTCTCTCTAATCTCTCTCTATTCTCTCTCTAGTTTCTCTATCTTGCTGCTTCTTCTCTCTAGTTTCTCTCTCAATTCTCTCTCTATTTTCTCTCTAGTTTCTCTCTTTAGCTTCTCTCTTTGTTGTTATTCTCTCTCTAGTCTCTCTCTTTCTCTATGTATTCCCTCTCTAGTTTAACTTTCTATTCTCTCTCTAGTTTCTCTCCATTCTAGTTTCTATTCTCTCTAGGAGGATATTATTAGAACTATATCATATATCCACCATTGCGACTTTGCATTGTAAAAGAATTAGGACATAATGAGTATCCGGCGACAATCGGGCAAGTCTAAAAAAAATTTGGCGTCAAAAAAGAAAAAACCTTTGGCTATATTATATTAGAAAAATTCCAAACACTTTTTCACCGCCGGCAAAACAACTAGTAATTCTAGCCATTAGATCATTATACATGCTAGAATATACCTCAAGATGCTCACAACCCACCCTCCCCCTAACGAATTGCCCTAGGGGCAATCTAAAATAGAAGTTTAGACATGTCAAAATAGATAGATAGACAATTAATAACTCTTAATCAAGGTTATACACCAATGATTATTTGGCATTTGCAACATTTTGGTGCGCATATATACAATTATGTATATTGTATCTTATCTCTAGAGGACTGCTCTGTTTTAAACATATTAGTACACATATTGGAATTCCAAACTCTAATCTACTAGGAACCATTAGATGTGGACAACACCATGAAGCGAAGGATTCAAGCAAGTCCACGAGCTCATGAAAACAGATATGCCTTTTTATTATAATTAATATGTTATTATCAATGATCATATCATCTTCATTGGATCTTAGAGTTGAATTGAACTGAATGGGTTTCTAGTATCCACATAAGTTAATAGCTAATTAATGATGTTGCCGCCATTATGTTTAGTTAAATTAAATAATGTCCGCACAAACCCCACATCGGCAAACATGACATATAAGACAAAATGCAAACATGTCATATAAGACAAATGAGCAATGCCAATGTATAGATCACTACGTTAATGAACTTGTGGAGAAGCAGACATACTTTTTTGTTTACTAATGTTGCTTGCAACTTTAGAACCCGAGAAAACATTGGTGGTCTTTCCATATTTTGCTGAAGGAATAGTCGAAGGAAAGATGATCACAACATCTTGGATCAGTCACCAGGGACATAAATGTGGTGATGAAAAATAGAATAAGAATGTAGCAAAGAAACCCCACAAGCTACATGCAATCTCGTGGATACAACCGATAAGACTTGGGAACATGATAGCGTCAATGACCACCAAAAAAAAAAAAAAAAAAAAAAAAAAAAAAAAAAATTCGCTTCAAAACTTGCATTATATATTGTAGGATAGCAAGTCCATGAGGCAAGGAATTGTATTGGGTTGAATCAATTTGCCTTTGAATGTGCTGAAATGGATTATGAGAACGGGCTTTTCGATCTACCGGAGGTTGAGGTGAAGATAGTACCAGTGCCAATGCCATTGCCGCCGCCTGAAACTAGAGTAACAGAGGTGTGGATCAGAGGTGTGGGTTTAGGAGCATGCATAATTGCCCTGGTTTTACTTCTCAATGACTCCTACCATCTAACTCCCGGCGTTATAATTAAATGGAACAGCTACATACCCTTCAAGTAAGCTCTTTTTTGCTCTTTTGAACTGCTATTTTGTTCTGTTTTTTCTTTATATCCTCACCTTTGCCTTTCTCAGACTTTTAACTTGTGTTTCTGGAGCTTGTGCTGCATATCAACTGTTCCTTGGCTCTGTCTCAATGCTCTGTTTCTTCTTTCACAAACATATGAGCAAAATTTCTGCCTCGCTTGTCTACTATGCCGATCAGGTGTAGTTATATATTTTATTAGATTCTAAAGTTTATTTCTTTCTTAAGCTAACTTGCTTAATTTGCTGCAGGTGTTTGCATACCTTCTTCTTGCATGTGCTGCAGCTGCAACTCATATGTATTACCTCATTTTGAATGGATATGAGTATGGGACGTATATCGATCAGTCGTGGGGACCAGTTTGCCCAAGCTTGGGAAATTTTTGTGACAAAATAAGGAGTTCCATCATCCTGTCTTTTGTGGGTGTGATTATGCTAGCTATCTCTGCAGCCTTTTCTGCCCACAAGCTTTATGTTTGACTAACCAATTTTCTATCCAAAACCATCTTGAAACTTTAGGCATATAGATGCAATCCAAGCCATATAATATAACACGTGGCACCACACCTTGCAATTTCTAACAGAATATAGCAGTATCCTTTATTATAGCAAATGTCACATGTGTTAATGTTTTGGTGAAGTTGACTATCCTTCTTAATATAGCCTTGGTTGTTCTAGCCTTTGCTGTTTAAATATAATAGTATTGACTAAATCCATACATTCTAATTTATAAAATCTATAATAATAAGTCAATAAGTCATTTGTTTATCGTTCAACTTAGCTATTGCTAGCCATAGGTCTCAAAGAATTCTTTTGGCTCTTTATGCATTGCTTTCGTTTCACACAACCATGTTGGTCCTGGTAAAATGTGCTTTAGATGCTTGTGTCTAGCTAATGCCATAACAAAAAGGATTTGGACATAGGAGTATGGTTCATTTTATGGTGCTCAATAATATGGTTTTCTAACATGTTTAATAATTGTTGTTTAATATCATGGTTCATGCATTTGAAAAAAGGTTGGAAGCATTGAACACTTCATCCTTTGATCTAAGAAAATAATGCTTGATATATCGACTAAAATCATCGATGAATATGACAAAATAATGTATGCATCCAAGACTTTGCACCTGCATGAGCCCACAGACATCAGAGTGCATAACTCCAAGAATTCTTCTGCATGCTTATGCTTAAAGAGTAATCTACTTTGCTCACCATGCATACATGCATCGCCAACAACTTATGTTTTTTTTTTGTTTTTTAATTAACACTACTATAATTGACATGCGCTAGTCTCAAATGCCAAATGCGTATGTTATCCATCAAGGAAAAGTGATTAATGGTTTGCAAACCAAGTGAAACAACTTCCCATTCCTATGAGTTTCAAATATTTTTAAGCCATTAATAAACTTACAACCATATTTATGAAATACCAAGTCAAAACCATTATCAACAATGTTTGCAGCCGCTACCAAATTAAAAAATACTAGTAACCGTGTCCGGCGTTATCGGGCTTTAGCAACAACATGTTATGCTAGGGATGATGTTTTGTTAATGTAATTTTGCACAGAAGCAAAGGAGTCACCAAATAACACCAATGAATATAGTTAACCCTTTAGGTAACGGAGATCCCATCATTCTAGACCAATGGTATATACTTAAGTCTAGAACTTAAGGAAATAACTCATGCATAACCTTGAAATACAGTAACACATAGGTAAAGAATTAAATCTTTACTAGTAAATGTGTGCCCGGCGTTGCCGCGCTAATGTCCTGGCTTGTGTTTTTACTTTGCTTTTAACGTCCATATCTGCAACTTCCGACAACCCTACAGGTACCGACAACTCTATAGGTTGATGCTTGCAAGAATTGATATGATTTGCTTTTAAAATAATATTATCATCAATGTATTAACTTTACGTCTAAAGGATGGATTTAGTGGAGAAAGCAATGCTTTATAAGGAATGTGGGGGGCAAGTAAACCTTTTTCTAAAGTAGGAAATTTGGGAAGACATACCCAAAACTTACGTTCAAAATGTCACGCTTAGAAGTAGTTAATTACATCAACAAAAGATATGTAAAGCATAAATTTTCATTGCATTCTTTAGTTCATGATGGAACTATATGCATCTCCACATGGTGTACATCACCAGGGGCCTAATGTCACTACACGTTTAATTTCAAATTAATGATGGCAATTAATTACTTCAAAAGTTAATATTTAGTTTATTTTCTTGGGTAATTTATTTTGCATGATACCATGTAAAATATCATGAACCCCTATTGCCAACAGTTCTACACTCTCCGTCCTTACTACTCTCTGCAGGACGCCGTTGACAATCCAAGGAATGCAAGCACGCCTTCCCATCCACCCCTCTATATCGATTGCATGGAGACATCTCCAGAAGCACTGTTGGCAAAGACATTTTATACACTCTCACTTTCAGCCTGGCTGCATGTCTCCACTCCATGGCAAAGATCAAACAAACAGGAATAAACAGAGAAGAGCAAAATAATCGCAGCTTACCAGCGCCCTCCATCTGTGTAGCCGTCTGCTTCATCGACTTCCCTCTGCTACATGCAGTCGCCAGGAGCCGACTCATGTGCCTGAGCACGCTTTCCATTTCTGGAGCATAGCCACATCGCGAGGCCTCTCCTCTGCCCAACCACAAGAACTTATGTTCATAGACCACTAAACGCCGACAAGCAGCTCAAAATCTTCCCAATATACGATTTCCTATACATACCTAACCAAAATCTTAGGCCAAACCTACCAAAACCGGACACTCCCTAATACGAAACTACATAAGGGCACACACTGTCATCTCAATGCAAGCCCTTGCGCGTTGAAAGATTCATAGTGTACAAAATTAGACCATACGCACATATTTTCATATGAGAGCATTAAGTCCTAAAAGACATGGGCTAAATCTCCATTAATTCATGCATGAGATGGCCGCAAAGTAAAGTTTGATAAAATGGCAAGATGGTAATCATTGAGGTAGACTTGGAAATAGGCATATGACACTCTATTATTGTGTAAGCATTGCCACATTGGAGGAAATCAAATTTATCAGTAAACCCTTTTTATCGGACCATTCCTCAAATTTTCTGGCACAAATAGATAGATAAATGAAAGTAACATGACAGTGTAATTACATGCCATACTTCAATCTTCAAATTTGTATAGATGAGGATTGAAAAGCAAGATATAAAAACAAATCTTTGAAGCCTACATATTAGCATTTGACGATGTTTATCACCATCAAATTTATGCATGAGGACTTACAACATCAAGTTTGGACGTAGTCAAAACTTGCCAATTCCCTGAACATGAACTCTGTGTAAACAGAGCTGGGACATCTCCCATGACACACAAAATGGGAGGAAAAGACAACATAAAACATTACCCAATGACGTGGATAGAGAGGTCCTTTTTTTGTATGTCTGTGCTGATAGCTATCAATGCAACACAAAGTTACATAGAAAAAAATAGTGAAGATTGTACAAAATTCTCCCAGGCGCCTCCCTATGGCACCTCCCTATGTTCAGTTGTGATACTCAAATCGCCATCCCTAGGCCAGGAGCATCTAAATTTTGTCATGGCAGCCTACAAATCCAAAATTTCAAGCAGGCATAACAGCTAAGAAAATACTATACATTGCGCTTTCAAGTGTGATTGCACATGTCAGGTGTCTCATTAGATGATAAGACCTTTAAACAAAGCTTCACATAGCAGAAATCACTTAAGCACTTTGTCGTTGTATCTCTCACAACAAAAATCTTTGTGCTTCGAACAAATATATTCAAGAAAGTTTTTGTCCATAGAATTGTAAGAAATCCAGTAAATATAGACCATACCGAAGCAGGTCTCAAACATGTATATTTTTACCTCAATGGGGAGAAGCCCCTTTGCTGCACTTGTAAACAGAAAAAATAGAGGACAACTGTATAAGGATAACTTGAGGAGCCTAAGGAATCTGCTTAAATGAAAGGAGAAAATACCTTCGGGCACTAAGAGAACAATTACAAAATGATTGCAGACACTTTAAAAGACCTAGAAGAATATCAGAACAACTGCAGAATGAAGCAGACCCTAAACTAAGAGAATCCTGGAACATCATAGCAGAAGCGAAATGCAAAAAATATTACTTTATCTTGGATTACCTAAAGAAAGCACTGCTTGAAGAAATACAAACACTGGCTCTGGAAACCATATGCTTGGACATCACAAAATTTCACTGTTGACGATCCTACTCAGTTGCAAAATCTCAGCATAAACAATATTTCTATTTCTGGCAAAATAGGAAAACAGGAACATTTACCTGCTAATAGAACAACATACAAAGAACTATACCAGCTAACAATTAATTTATGGATGCAATTGCTTTTGACGGCATGCCCAGAGGAAAAAAAAATAGACATGCATGCATAGACAAAACTCGTTTAACCAAAAGAAAGAAGAGAAACAAAAAAGTTAAAGGCATACCGTGCTACAACAAAGCCAGCACTCTCATGCATTTGACATTTCAAGAATGCAGTTATCCGTTGAACCTTATTTTCAAATCCTTGCATTAGCCTCTGTTACCATAAGAAACCAAAGCTCAATACAAATAGACAGAACTTAGCGAAGAACACAGGGACCCAAAAACACGAAAGTTGTATGCATTATACCGGACCAGCGGGAGAAATGGATACATTTTATCTCTGGTAGCAGAAATGGATACTGAGTTGTTCATAGAACATGCATTCTGCGCCTAGGTAGCCTTTTGCCAAAAACATAGTTCTTTGGATATACGAAGACCTCTTTCAAAAAAATGCCGAAAAAAAGAGGATGCATCTGAAGAAAAAAATTACCTGCACGTTTTAGTAGCCGAATTCTATTGAACCTGAAAAAATGAAAGAGATATAAGTAAGACATAGAAATCTCCTGCAAGAACCAAAAACGAAATGCCCAGACTGCTTGTCCTGGAATCCTCAAATCTGCTTGTCCTAGAACTGGCCAAATTGGCCTTTCAAATCTGCTTAACGCCGGTGTGCCCTTATCTTCAAATCATCTCAGTCAGTCGGACCTAAGAACGTATCAGAGAAATCATCTGCAGTAGTGGCATCATCTCCGCGAAATGATTTGATGCCCGGTTAAACAGAGGCGCTAACCTAAACTTTGTAGAGAAATCCGATAGAAGGGCAAAATGATCAGAAAAATGGCAATTTGCCGGAAAACGCGTTTTTCTCTTCTAAATGTAACGCCGGAAAAGGGCACACCGGCGTTACCAGACCACCCTAACCACAATTTAGATAAGTAGATTCAATAATGACCCAAGATCCCAAACAATATTTCCCACAACAATCGTAAAGGTGTATTCATATGGCATACATCCGATGTAATAGTATAGTCATATTAATCAAACAAAGCTAAGATCAATTCCACTACAAATACTACTTTCGGCTCTCCATAGCTCAACTACCCTCCGAAGCCTCATGCTCGTCTGCTTACACCATTAACAACGGGGTTAGTCACACAGACTAAGTGGAGATCGGGGTTCTAGGACATGCTTAAACATCATTAATACAATACATCAGTTCAGAAATAATAACTTAACCTTATCGTAGCCTCGCCCCTGAAACTCAAGTTAATAGTCCATAGAAGCATATCCAACAATGTATAATTATCTAGGTATTTTCAATGCATCATACAACCATTGCAACTCAATTCAAACATCCAAGATAACATAATTTACTTAGCAACCATAGCACCCTAGATCAGAACCAATATTCCTCTGGGCCTGAAGCATGGTCAACTCGGCTGATCAGGCCAGTGACATAGAGGCGGGGTAACCACGTGTGTACACACCCATCCACGCTGCATCCAGGATTGGAGGACAACTTAAATTGTGCATGACATTGTACTCGAGGTACCAACGCCTGATGTCTAAGTTTATAATACCATTCAATATATTTAACTATGAAATAACCGCGAGTCTAGACCATCACACCTAGACTCCGACTCCGGCCCCAGAGCATTCCAAGTGCTTATAAAAACAAAACATATTATATAATATTACACTACGGAATTCCAAATGTCAACCAAGGCTAATAACAAACCACCACGCCAGATCAAATAATTCTCAAGCCAAAATTACAAACCTAACATGACTATAGTAATTATAATGCCATGCTCCTAGAGCAATTAAATCATCAACTAGATATACCTTCAATGACCAACAATCCAAGACAACGTAACAACATCATCCAACCATGAAACAAATGTGTGTGGGAACTCATCAATTTCTAAGGTATTATGGATCAATTCCTCTTACATAATTATATGGTCTATATGGAACCGTGGATTAATTTATAGCTAAAGCTCTAGGCTTAACTCCAATAATACCTCTCCTTTTATATATAGGTAGTTTAATAATGTTATTGCGTTTCTTAGAAGGAAGAAAGGAAGGAAGTATATTTTAATGTCCACGGAGGCCAAAGGCCTATGAGACGGTACATGCCTTTTATAGATCACACAGAAAACCCAAATCCAACAACAAAAA
>JAANSK020287912.1:0-10639 GCA_011763485.2 Isoetes engelmannii | reverse complement strand
GAAATGGAGTAGAAAATATTGATACCAAAATTGTTCTTATGGTATCCGCAAATGCTAAAAAAATCAATTGACCCAATAGGCACCAATTGTTCCATGTAGCAGCTTATACGATGCTAGTCCTGTTCATGAAAATAATGGCGACTAGAGATAACGCAGGCTAATGGGTTGGGTAGGTTGGAGAGTTGGCAGCTGTCCCTCTTTTGTGCATTTTAGAACATTTGCACCTTGCTACATCTCTCTCACGTAGTGACTAGAGAAAGCGCATGATAATGATCAATTCTATTCTAAAACAAAGTTCGCTTAAACTCATTCAGGCAAAAGTACAGATGTAAAAGTAGCTAGGGTTGCAAAACGTTCTATTTTTTGTTTTTGCAAAGCTTTAGAAAAACTTTCTATTTAAGGAGCATTTGTAAAAAATGGGACATATTCATTCCCAACTTTCTATTTAAGGAGCATTTGTAAAAAATGGGACATATACAAATAGGGCTTTTCCCGTAGTCAAAGAAAACTATATAAAATAAATAGCCTACAGAAGTTCCAAAATAGATTTGTCCATATAAGGTTACAAATATAAAAGTCAAACATAAGCATATAAGATAGAAGTTGAAGTTCTATTAAAGTTAAGGCCAACCCTGAGACTTATAATAACAATCGAAATAATTCAGATCCTGAACCATTGAGAATTCTGCTCAGGAGGCACTGTTCATTTGGTATTTTTTTGTTTTGAAGGGCGTTATATTTTCACCATAAATTCAC
The DNA here is from genome assembly GCA_011763485.2 of Isoetes engelmannii. Taxonomy (NCBI): domain Eukaryota; kingdom Viridiplantae; phylum Streptophyta; class Lycopodiopsida; order Isoetales; family Isoetaceae; genus Isoetes; species Isoetes engelmannii. The sequence goes on along the minus strand of JAANSK020287912.1, from coordinate 9,883 downwards.
AAGTAACCAGTACACAAGGCCGAGGTGCAGGTTTCAAAAACCAGCGGGAAATAAGAACCTTCTGAGCAAAGCTACCTGGGAGCCTTGCAGGTTTCAAAAACCACCTGGGAAATAAGAACCTTCTGAGCAAAGCTACCTGATCATAATCTGTAAAGCGGGATTAATCACCTCTCCTTTACAATGTTGTCTGCAGCTTGTGGATCAGCAACTAACAAATGATTATCATACCAAACAATTCTTCGAGGACAAGACTTCTTGTTCCTGTAAGTAAGATCATAGAGGGTGATAACTTTTCTCATGGCAGCCTTCTCTAATTTACCTCCTACCAAGCTTCTTGAGATTGTACAGCCGACACCACCGTAGCCGTAGGACTAATGACTCCACCATCTTGGACTCGAGAAATGGGCGGAGGTGCGTCATATAAAACAACAGCACATGACTCATCTGTACCTGACATTGAGACTGGAGCTTGTAGAGGGGGGAGATGCAGTTGGCCAGGCAACGCATCAGCGCAAGAATCATCAACAATTGACATTGAGAGTGGAACTTGCACGAGGGAAGATGTAACTAGCATAGGCAGAGCTGCAGGAGAAGACTTTACAGTAGACATAGGGCCCCTTTAGGACTAACTGACAAAGAAGGGCAAGAAGGGAAATGATTAGAGAACATAGAAGCAAGTTCTGGACCATTTAACATGGACAGAGTAAGTTTATTATACTGGCCTGGGAGTAGGTCCCTGGAGGTCAGATCTATCTGGCGGATCTGGAACCATTGGCATGGAAGCCAAAGAGCAAATGAAAAAAGATAAAGTAACAAAGAAGAACTAGCTGCCACAAAACCGCCAAGCAACCAGTCCAGAAATTGGTTGTTTTAGGCAGCAAAACAAGCGCAAAATGGTTGATGATATACACCAATTGAAAGAGCTCAGAGCAAGCTTGCCATCGAGCCCAAACACATAGAAATCCCTAAGAGGGATATTGTCAAAGTTCTACAGTCAAAACCCTAGCTCATGTGCCATCACCAGCGCCCTCTTGACCCACAACTATCCCGAGGCAGTGTTCATTTGGTATTGACCTGATCACCTACTGATCATTGTTCATCAGTCGATCGAGGCGATCTGCACCGAATCTTTCATGACATCCCCCGGAACTTGAAAAAATCCTGAGGAATTGACTCCACAGCAGCATTTGATGTCTCCTAAAATGTTTTCGGGAGATACTAAAGAGTGTGGAACTATTTTGGATTTGCAAAAACAAAGTTAAAAGGAGTAGGCGTCCAAATAGGAGAACTTGTCAGTGATTTTAGGAGTGAAGAGATGAGTCCAATTCCCAATTAACTGCAGATTCCCACTAGATGCAATAAGGTTCCATATGTATCTTTACCACTGTGGTAGTAATAAGATTTTCTATAAAACTAACTGTTCATCTGTCATTTTCATATAATATTAATCTCCATAGACCCCAATAAAGTAAGCATCATGTATGCATGTTTCTTTACAAAACTCTGTGTCCAGGTAACTCTCGTCCTGTAAGAAACATTTTCCGGGCCAGCGGTGAATAAGACTATTAGATGGCATCAAACATGTCTTTTGCATCATACACTATATTATCTACTAGCCTTTTACAAAATAAACATGTGCCATTGTTCAATGATGAGAATATTTGACATCTACATATGTTAGTAAACTAAAATACAAGTCCACTTTCAGATGCGCATCTTGGACCATACACACCCTTCAAAGCACTTTATGCTTTAGGTGCAACCAATCCTTTGCAGCACGTACTTTGAGATGCAGTCCTTAGAGTGCTTTGTTTCTTTAGCAAATTCCACTGCAAAGTCAATGCAGGCAATGTATAAAATCTCAGTGTAAATGCATTTTGAAGTTGCAAAAAATATAAATTGATGACAAACATTCTATTCTTGAACGGATTAAAAAAAGTAAGCTACCAATTTAAAGCACAAATTAATCCATTTGAGAAATTTGGATTTCCCGATTGACCATGAAATAGGTTGTACTATCCGTGAACAGAAAAGCTTGTTCATGTATACATAAGTGTGACCATTTTTAACACATTAGGGTTTCTCATAAACCATGACCATAAATGTGACGGTTTCTTTTAGGGTTTTCGTCGATGACCCGAAAGGGTAGGGCTCATCCCAAATGCGAGGCAGTCGCCAGACTTATCTCATCGCTATATTTTCCATTCCTTTTTTTCCATATACATTGGGATAATCTAACAATGTACCTATGGCCGACTGCCCATCCATCCATCTTTTTTAAAGACACCGTATGCTATTGGACGATGAAAAGCCTTGCTCCAACTCTTCCGTTCTTGCAGGATCTTCAACAGGTTGGGAGAGGTGTTTCATGAAGATTTTGTCAACGCTAAGAATGCAAAGGCAGCAGAGCTGAATGCTATTGTTGCTTCTACCATAAATCTATTGGTGTATGCTACTATTCAGCCACAACTTGAGAAGTTGACTGAATTTAAGGTTGTCTAGGAGTTTCTTGAGAAACATTTCCCAAATAAAGGCATGGCACATCAAAGTTTGATCAAAGAGAAGATTAGGGCTGTTAAACTTGCTAATTTCTAGTCCATGAGTGCGTATCTTAAGCAGATGGAAGCATAGAGGCTTGAATACATTGCAGTAGGTGGACATTATGATGAAGTGGAGCTACTGAAGGACATCTTGTTACGCTTGCATGCAATCAAGTTATAAATTTATGAGCATCAATATCAAGTTTTCATATCCTATTGATTATGCCTTTTCTCAAAAGAAATTGCTTGCAAGAAGAGATCGTTATTACAACGAGAAGATGTCAAAGAAGAAGCTTTTGTGAGCAGAGTTCCCACCATGGTTACTAATTTTCAGAAAAGAGGCGGTAGGTACATGTCCAAGATTTAGTGTTACTTCCGTCATCAGTTTGGGCACATTGCTAGCCAAGATGATAGATCTGATGGAAGGAAATCTGATGAAAAGAAAGAAAATGGGACTATACTTCACTCCCGCTTTGTTGTAGTAGATGCAGATACTCTTCAAATTCTAACTTGGCTATAGCAGATGACGAGAATACTTCAAAATACATGTATTAAAAGCCAATAGGAATCAGCTTAAAGGGGAGATTTGTGCTTGAAAAGGATAAGCTGATTCACACTTTTAGTTTAAAGGGGACTATTGGATATAGTAAACTAAGGCGTTGATGGTTAGCTGGGTAGTTAGATGGGTGACAAATATCACCATACATGTATTACAAGTATAGTTAGTAACTCCAAAAGAGTTTGTTAAATTGTTAGAGTGAGACGTTAAACCCATATAAGTAGCTTCTTCATCAATGCAAGATCATCTCAGCTTCGTGCATATTGACCTCTGTACTAGCAACTTCTTTGTGCTTTCTCGTTTCTTATCAATTTCAACAACCTTTAATTAGGATTGGTCAATCAGTCTGGGCAAAGATTTTCAGTTGAGGTTCTAGTTTTGCGCAAAAGGAGTTTCAACAGCTCTAGTACTTGCCCTGCTCTGGCGCATGCTCTGGCCTGTCAGTAGCGCCTGCTCCACTTGTTCTACACTTTGCACTGCTTTCTCTCATTAGGGTTTTTCTCTCTCTCGAAATTTTATGGTTTTCCAAATGTGAGCTCAGAACATGATAGTCCTTGAAGCCCGCAGCTATAGCATGATAGCATCAAGAATTTTCTTTAGAGAAAGATATTTCTTATTCATTTACCTTAGAAAACAAATACAAATAGGGATTTTTCCATAGTCAAAGAAAACCATGCAAAATGAATAGCCTATATAAGTTCCAAAATAGATTTGCGTATATAAGGTTGAACAAACATAAAAGCCAAAACATAAGCATATAAGATAGAGGTTGAAGTTCCATTAAAGTTAAGACCAACCCTGAGACGTATAGTAAAAATCGAAATAATTCAGATCCTGAACCATAATTTTTGCTCAGGCGGCACAGTTCATTTGGTTTTTTTGTTTTTCATTTTGGAGGACGTCTGATATATATTCACCATAAACTCAAAGTAACCAGTATACAAGGCCGAGGTGCAGGTTTAAGACCCAACGGGAGCCTCAGTCTCCTATACGATCATGATCTTGAAACTCAAGATTTGTCTAGATTATGCTATACCATGGTTAGATCGTCTTTTATCTTAAAATTGTGAAATCATGTGGGATTGCCACCACCACATTTTGTTGTAACTAGAAAGTTTCACTACAAGAGAGAATGGTGTTGCATTACCAGATTAACACATCCAAAATTTGTGGACTATCTAGACAACAACTGCAACATTTTCTACTAGCAACAAAGATGATAGAGGAAATTAAATGCCATGGTAGATTCCATTGCAATATCTGGGTCGACATCTAGGTAGGTGGATGGATGGATGGATGGATGGGCGATAAAGCATTCTGTACACTTCAAATGAAATGTAAGAAAAAAGTTGGTAGGATGTGAAAAATGATGACAACGTAATTAAATGTGCCCAAAAGGCCTGATGTTTACAATCAGTTTGACCTTTGCATACTTAAAGTACATTGTATACCATCTAACATAATGTATATATTGCCACCACAGCTTCCACTTTGCATACTCAAAGTATGGTGTATGACATCTATCATAAGGTATATACTGTGCCACGAGAATACATTTCTTAAGATATGTCAAATAATAGGCTTTTACGTTTTGCTCAACAACCCTCTAATTCTCGCCTTAACATGACAATTATGGATGAATGCTTAACTTAAATGGTGCAATTAAAGCCCTCTTGCATTGCCACAGAGGCCAGTTGACCTAGCTTCCCTTTGAGAGGTCTCTAAGAGGATAAGCATGGGCATGATATATACTACAAGTTCATTGAACCTATGCACATAAATTATGAAATGGTCTTTGGATGTATGCCAACACCGATTCTTGACAGCGTATATGCAACACCTTAGACTAAGTTGTAGAATAGCCTTGAGCAACTTCGTGCTTATTCAATCATAAAGAACTGTCACAAACTTCGTGGCTTTGATTATACCACTAATAGTCTCATACAGTTGGAACTCGGTCGGTCTGGAAGTTTAAAATAGCACCATAAATGCCCATTTATTAACTACCATATGCACCATTTGTTACAACCGTTTTATGGAGAAAATTTCATCTTTGACAGACAAGGTATATCAATCATCTCAAATTGCATCTCTCGTTAACAAGCGAATATGCTAAACGAGAGCAAAATTACTACACCATAATTAGTATGCAGAAAAAAGAATGTAAATTCTGAAGTTCCAATGGCCAGACTGAGAAGTTAGGAAATAGCAACAAATAGGACCAGATTGCACACGATTCTCTTGAACGCACACGATTAGAAACATATTTTACAAAGTAACCCTCTCCAAAACAACTTGACTTGTATGTAGAACTTGTATGAGAGAGCTACACGTATTGAAAACCCACAATTTTCCTCGGACAAGAAAAGACAAAAAGACATGCCAATTGCTATATGCTTCCGAGTGCAATCTATTTATTGGAGGAGTGAACATTTGCCTAAGTTTAAGTTCGGCACTAAATTAATAGAATGCAATGATGTACTCCAAGCAAAGTTAGTTAAGATTTGATGTCATTAAACGAATGGAGTTCAATCTATTGGCAGCCATCAACCTTCAATTATATTTCAAAATTCACTACTAAAATGGCCTAGATTGAAGCTATCTATTCACGACATTGTTGCTCGTTTTTTTGAATAAGACTTAAAAAAATCGCTGCTGCTGCTAGGTTTATTTTACTACAAATAATTGAACATGTGCCTTGTTGCTGAGCTTATACTCAAAGGCTGCTGGCACTTCTTGTTATCAATATGTCTTGATTTTCAAATGATGGTTCAGTAAGCTAATCTAAACGGGTAGAGGTGCGCAATAAGAGGCTCTTGAAGATGTCGGATGCAATAAAGCGAAGTGCCGGAAGCCTTTTCTCCATTTCTCCCCAAAGAATAACAATAAATGGATGTGTTTCTCTCTCCGCCTCAAATTGCGAATACCTCGTACAAATGGATAAGTGAAGAGAAGTTCTGGGCATAATGATATCTTGACAAACTCAAGCTGTTCGTGGAACTTAGAAGCTGCCATTCCATCAAGAGAAACTGTTGCATCACTTATACGACGATATGAGCCAACATTACCACTGTCCAATGAAACCGAGGTTCTGATGCTCCAGTAATGCCATCAAAGCTTTCATCAATGACACTCCTGCAAGAGGACTACTATATCATAGAAGGCTCCCTTTCCATGACAAAATTCTTTTTATTTATTTTGGACAGTATAAGGAACTAACCAATTCATTAGAAAATGTTAATGTGGCCATTCTGAATACCAGAAGCTTCAGCTGTGTTATAGAGGCCAGTTCAATAACTACTTTCTTTGTTAAATCATGTGGACTTGCCACCACCACATTCTCTTGTAACTGGAAAATTTTCTCTGTAAGAGAGCATGGTTCTGCATTTACCGGATTAACACATCCAGAAATTGTGGACTATCTGGACAAGAATAGTTAACATTTCATAGTAGCAACAAAAAGAATAAAAGAAATTAAATGCCATGTACAGATTCCATTGCAAGACTGACCATGTATATCTCAGCTAAATAATTAGATAGTTAGATAGACAATAAAACATTCCATACACTTCAAATGAAATGTAAAAGACACGTTGGTACAATATAATAAATCTGCGTAAATGCCATGATGTTTGTAGTACATAAGGTACATTATATCAATGTAGTATTGCACAACAGTTTATTTTTTAAGGTATCCAATATCAGGCTTAATTCACATTATTTGAACATGAAAACATGGGGATGAGATAGATCATGAGATGCACACACTCCTTTGTGGTCCTTGCCGAAGAAAACAATCTGCGCAGATGCTAATGACTATAGCAATGATTATAGCATGCTCTCACCCAGGTATATAGATAGATTGAATTCGATAACTGCAATTTTTTATGCAAGGAACAAGTGAACAATGCATACCTGTTCACTCATGAACTGGGGGTTTCCAAAGAACCGCAACCAAAGGGGACAATCTGAAACGTGATTGAGAGGCTTCAACTTTGTTTGCTCCTTAACTGAACCCAAAGGAATCGATATTCATCTTGGCCTTTACTCTGGTCTGATGAATTGTTTTTCTTCTTCTCTTTAAACATATAAGCCAAAAACAAAGCGATTCCAAAAAATTCATTTTTTTTGCACAACATTAAGCCTACAATCTATAGTACAGAAGTATCTTGGAAGATTTGATAGAAAAAACCAACCTCGTGAGCAAAATAAGAAAGCCTAAGCTCCTACCTGATATTGTTCCTCGGTAAAGAAGCATACATCCTTCACAAAAGCAATAGAATTACACAATTTAGTTGTAAGTAAGCCAATAGAAATATTGAACCTCCCTAACCTAGACAACAAAGCAAAAGCAACAACTTGGAACCTGATTGCCAGGCTTCAACTGCATAAGGCCAGTACAACGATAGAAGTAAGTCAAAAGAGACTATAAACTGATTACTATAGAGTGGACTTTTCCCACTCTCGACTTTGGGAGAAAATTTGCCCTAACTATTGTTAGGGGCATTCCCTTAAATTTCTGTCTGTTAGGTTCCGTCATTACATAAACCATTAAACTAACTAAGACACCACATTACGGCTTTCATTCAACCTTCGTTGCAACTTCTGTGGAACACATGTTCTATGTGTGGACGCATGCATATGCTTTTATATATTTCTTTATTTTGAACATACCTACCTAAACTTTATTTATTTATTTATATGATGTGGGGATCTAAGTTGCTTGGTGTCAAACTTGTAGGCCTCGAAAATTACTATTTTCGATTTACCCATGTTACTATTTTCGAGGCATTCTTGGCTGCGGCTGTTGGATTAATGACACGTGGCACAAAATGGACCTATGATCTCTGCTGTCCACGTTATAGAGAAGCCCTTAGCCCACTAAGTGGGCTTTCCTACATACGAAAAGTGGGCGTCCCACTAATTTGCTGCGAAGCTCCTGCAATTTGCTGCGTCAAACCAAAGGCAAGCTCAAATTAAGTTCTGCTTCGGAAAAAACGGGATCTGGGACGGCAATAATGGCGGCCTGGAAGAAGTTTGTGCAATCCTTCAGCCATGGACCAGCAACAACGGGGAGTGGAGGATCTACGCCCGATGTAGACTACACAAATTATCTTCTCATTGAAAACCGCACACAAGGGGTAGTGTATCTTCGAGAGAAGAACCGGTTCGTGTATGGCGAAAAGAAGATCGAAATTCCTGTTCAGCGCCCCGACCAGAATAACCATGTGGTAATGGTATCTCGCCCTTCTCCCGGAGGGACTTATTTGAGGAATATGGTTTTCGTGCAAGCCAATGCTAGTGCTGAAGACGTTGAAGTAGGAATCATTACAAATGATGAAATGCAGAACGTTAACAAATACATTATAGAAGCTGGCGAGGAGACGGGCACATATAAGATCACACGCGAATCCCCCTTGGAGGCAGCCCCATGAAAGAAATTTGATATTTGTTGCTTTTCTGAATTTTGTGTCTTAATAAATTGAAATTCCTCTTTATGAGAATTTTATGTATGATTGATTAAGAAGTAAAATAGGTAGACAAAATATCTACAATGCTTTGCTACTGGGTGGATTTGACTTAATGTAAAGCTTTCTTTTCTTCTCTACCAAAGAAGAAGAATAATACTTTCTACATCCATGGAAACCCATTTGCCTTCACATTGTTACAAAAATATCCAGCTTGACACACCAAGCAACAAATTGCGTTGCGTGGAAGCATATTAGTAGTTATTAGTTAGGTAACAGCTAACACCAAAATAACGTATAACGAGTTAGCCAAGGAGGTGCCTCTCTATTTTCGTGATTCTAAATTTTTGGCAAATATACATGAGTTGTTTTTTGCTATTTGTAATGCTTGGTCTGCTCTCTATGCATAAAAATGTCACCCACAGAAAGAGGAAAGAGGAAAGGATCAACAAAACAATAAGTGTGCATTTCCATATGAATTAGAGAATGTAATAGTACTTATCATAGAAGTGAATCCCATAAAAAAGGAGAAGGCCATATAAGTGGGTTAAAGCAACCCTAAACCATCTTGACGATGCTTATTGTTATTTTTATTGAACTGAAGAGGCCCATGTTCAAGATACTGCATTTGTGATCTTAGGTGGGCTTCAAATATTTTAACATGTACATGTTGCAAGGTTGACTATACTTTGGATCTACACGAGCACTTCACTCATATTCATTGTCTCTTCTACGTTCGAAATAGACACCCATTTGTCTCAATCAAGTACACGGATACTTGGTAATTAAGTCTAAAGCTTAGGGGTACAAGTTTTACACAAAAAAGAACTTAGTTCCCCACATCTTAGCATAGTATATGTAAAATTTAAATAAAATAAAAAATATATATAAGCATGTGCGGCTTATATATAAGCAGGTTATTTGTCTTTTCAAGCCACAACCTATCTAGAACATGTTTTCGACACAAGTTGCACGATTAGTAAATATCGACATTGATGATATCTGATTGTCTTGGACAAAATTTGGGCCCGCATTGAAGGTTGTAATGTGGTGCCATTTTTTTTATTTTGTCTCTTATAGTTAAAGTCGTAGATAGACAACCCAACACCTCTTGGAGCCACAAGTAATGTGGCTCTTTTCAAGCCACAATTAGTACATATCTACATCGTGTTTACTCTAATATAGTCCTAGTCTCATATTGGGCCTGTTAGTTACATCGTGCTAACATAGATTTTTTGATAGGAAGGAAGGAAGAATATTTTAATGTCGCACCACAAAGGCAGCGTCCCAAGGACATGCGACCACAAGAACAAAAA
>JAANSK020287901.1:0-10639 GCA_011763485.2 Isoetes engelmannii | reverse complement strand
TGTCGCGTGGCACGCGTGAATAGCCCCTCGCTTTTCGAGGTTTTTCATTTTGTATTTTTAGTGTTTATGATGTGCAGTGCAGGGGTGATGCGCGGCTCCAATTTTGCCTTGGAATGAGGTTTTTTATGGGAACATGTAGCAAACTGCGTTTGTTCAAACCCCTTGCTGAGGGCTTATCGCTAGGGTTATTCCTCGAAAACCCGAAAGGGCGGGGTTTTCTAATCCTGGCGATAAGCTCTTGGCAGGTACACTAGACAACATCTGTAGCAAAAACACTTTATTATTTTGGGGTCCAGGTGCTATGACTAAATATTCCCTATGTTTTTTTTATTTTTGTGTAGCTTGCAATGTGCTGCTACTCACCCTATACCATTGTAGTCAGACTGCTGGGATGAATGAAAAGCCCAAAATGGAAAGTTGCTTAAAAAATAGTGATTTTTGGTGGTTTGGAATGTTGTAGAGGTCATGTAATGAGATTTGACTCGTCCAATAGCATAGATAAGCATGTCAGCCTAACAGAAAGCATCTAAAAATACGAATTCTAAATAGTTGCTAAAAATAGTACTTTTTGTGTTAGATGTTAGAATCAATTAGCATGAATAAGCATCTCAAACTAGGATAGAAAGTTACTAATAGCGACGACTTCAGCTATATGTTTTCTTAAAAATCTTTAAAAAAAAAACAATTCTTAAAATTAATAACTTTTGCTAATGTTCTACGATGTCTTGGAAGTTGAGTAATCCATATTGATTGGTCAAGAGATGGTTGAGTAATCAAACTTTGAAAATTAAAAGATATAAAATAGCAACTTTTGCACCCTAAGAGAGAGTAATTCTAACATTAAGAACCTTGTTACTCACATGCCCTTTTGCACCACCCCAACGGTGCGTAACTTGTATAATTATGTGGAACATATAGTTGTGTTGTTTGACACATCTAAAGTGCATGGTGTCATTTTCTAGAGCTTTCATTCGGCAATATTACATATCGTGCATTTCATGTGTGAGCAGATCATCAAGATGTCGGTTGCTCATTTATATGAGATACTCTAACTTTAATTGACCGTAATCAAAGCATACAGAACAATGGAAGAGACCGATATTTATGTAGAAAAATGTGACAGCCATTTTCTAAAGCTGGAGATATGACACTGACACACAAGTCTCACGTATGCACATATGCTAATGCGATAGATCAGCTAATTTGGCATTATAATACTTAGTTTTTGAATTATCAACTGGAAGCATATCCATGTATGTAGATCCACATAATCGAAATGCTTGGTTATGACAAAAGCATTAAACTTATGCAAGTCAATGTATTGTGTGAAAGAAATAGGGACATGATAATAACACATATAGACATTTTATAGCGAGACTTTATGGATTGTGTTACATCAGAAGGACACGTTGCAAAAGCCAAGTTCAGATAGGGAGTTGTGAGAACCACATTTGCATACATGGCCAAGTATTTTTTTAGGTAATAGAATAGAATAGAATAGAATAACATTTTTATCGTCCAGTGAAGTATTTTTTAGATAATTTCCAATTAGAATATCCAATATCATACTCAGAAAAAAGTAAACCATGAGATACAGTTACTTGATAGAAAAGCATGTGCATGTTCAATGACAACCAATAAATTCCTTATCCCATATATCACTAGATAATATAATAGTGCACGTCTTTGGAAAGAGAATATGCGAGCTCCCTCTCGGCCCATATGAAAAGATAAAGCAATGGATGATGGATTAGTTTTTGAGTAAAGGAATAGTTTTTGCCAAAGGTCAAGAGCCCAATCGGGCAACATCATTGCAAGGGTATAAACACGAGGTGACAAGAGTATATAACACAAGTGGCAGATGTGTTGGTTTTGGCACCAAAGAGATAGACCTCTTATCCAGAGCCATTGAATTGGACATGGTGGAGCGCGAGGAACAGACAAAACGCGAGAAAGAGGTGATCAGGGAGAAAAGAGCCATTGAATTGGACACGGCTGAGAGTGAGGAACCGACAAAATCAGGCAGGGATGATATGAGAAGAAAGTTCTGAGCAAAGTAAAAGAGGATTTTGAGTGGTGAGAGGGAGAGCAGATGTCATGGCTGAGGACACGGGCGGATCGAGAGGATCTCTGGGAAGGTGGGAAGGACGGAGATAATGGGGGAGGTAAGTGTCCACAAAGATGGACAACTAGGGGGTGCCCTCCCCATGTTGTTCCCTTGGTGGCAAAAACACATGACCCCACATGTTGCTGTTAAAGGGTTTGGAACGGGTGAAATTTTAATGCAGTGAAGTGGCACGATCTTCACCGTTGGTGACTCCATCCTGCAAAATCTACAAAGGCCTCGCACAACACTACATTATAAGGTAAATCTATTTTCACTCGTTTTGAACACTAAGTTGGCCCAGCTGTCTACCCTTTGCACATAAAAGGTGCCACGTCAGTTGCCACATCAGTGCCATGTCAGCACCGAGTCCCATTTTGGCAGCTAACGAAAATTCCCGCATATTCCCACCCATTGGATATCCTGGACCCTAGTCTTATTCAACGGCTTGGATTCATAGCACCCCGTTATCCACCGTCCGATCCCACCTAATATAAACAAACAAAAACCCGAATATTCTTACCCAACAGTTTGATCAGGATCGACACGTATATCCCCCAGATTTGAACGGATCAGATTACGTTGCATTTCCGCACTGTAGTTAATGGACGATGTTGATGCCTTGATTTTGGGCGCGATCTGAGCCGTTGGTAGCATGTGCCCGATGTGGTAGACTGGCTAATTATAAGCTGCCCGTTTTCCGGGGAAGGCGATCTTTTATTTGTCGGAGGAACCAGTTTCCGGTAAGGTTTTCCGACGGGTTTTTATTCCTCTTCTTCCGCAATCCTTTCTTTCCTTCAGTTTAGAGCTGTGTTGTAGCCGCCGGCGCTATCCTTCGATCCGCTGGATCCGTTTCGCTCGTGGATCTGCATTTTCTTCTTCACATCCTCTCCTTTCTTATGCTCTAGCCTTGTGGCGCTTCATCCATTTGGTAGCCAGTATTTTTATCTGGACAAATCTGAGCCCCCTTTGTATTCCTGTGGTTTCCAGCACGTAAGTTCTCTCAATTTTCTTCTTTTCATTTGTTTCATGCCTTTTTCTGTTTCTGGGTCTCTTTCAAAGTAGTCTGTTTGCATGTCTTATGTTCTGCGCAGTCTTATAGATGCCTGATTTGCACATTGGTTCTTTTGTAATTTGAAGACTTAGAAAAGCTGGAGAAGTCGGAGGAAATGAGTAGTTGTTGCTCCTCCTCGGGCCATAATGGCTCTAATGAAAGAGGAGTCCGATTGTTTGGTGTTGAATTGACGGAGGGAGCTATGAGAAAGAGTGTAAGCATGGGGAATCTGGCCCATTATACGGGTGGCAACAACCAAGTAGCCATGCCAGAGCCTTCAGACGCTGCAGATGGCTATGTTTCAGATGGTCTTGTACATACCTCAAGCAATGCTAGGGCGAGAAAGAAAGGTAAGAACCGTGGTTTTGTTTCTTTAAACATGCATGCCTCATTAAAATACAAGGGGGCACTTTTAGATGGAATTCAACGTGTGCAATTCTTGGTAATTAAAATAGAGTAACATAGCAGTATAATTACGCAGGTGTACCGTGGACAGAAGAAGAGCACCGTCTTTTCCTGTTAGGTCTGCAGAAGCTTGGGAAAGGAGATTGGAGGGGCATCTCCAGAAATTTTGTCACTACAAGAACACCCACCCAAGTTGCAAGTCATGCACAAAAGTACTTTATAAGACAGAGTAACTTAAGCAAGCGCAAAAGGCGCTCAAGTCTATTTGACATTTCTCCAGAAATGGTGGGTGTTCTGTGTGACTTAGATGGTATTAGGATGTTTATGGTATTTACTGACTTGTTTTAGGATCCACATTCATGCAGGAGTCAAGTTCTTCTGAGATTCCTGCTGTAAATAATATCGAGGGTCCTGCACCATTTCTCCACTTAAGCCTTGGTCATGACAAGATTGTTCCTTCAGGGCTTCGCGTGGAATCTGAACATTCACTTGTTCAAAGCAAGCCTTTTTCATTGCTTGCGATTGAAGAGGTTAAGTCATTTCCGCTGCCAGTTATTGATGAAACAGCAGCAACTGTGGCGATGCCTGAAGAAAAGGGGCTTTTAGCAGATGAAGATAAGATGAATTGTGATACAAGTACGTGTATGCCCATTCATCCAGCATTTGTGAACATTGTTCCACTGGGAGCATCAGGATCACCATTTTGGGTTCGTCCCGCACCACAGCCAAATTCAAACATTGTGAAGCCAACAGCATGTGTGTCAACTGCTCCAGTGAGGATAGATGAAATGTTGGAAATGCCACAATTGAAGCTTGGCCTGCAATCCTCCACAATCGAGCCATCGTTGCTGTCTTTGAACTTGGAGCAACCTTCAAGGCCATCGGCATTTCATGTCAAGGGATCCTTCAATAACAGTCATTTGCCATCAGGCGGAGGTCTGAGTCCCCCCATCCAATGCAGTTGATGGAGATCATTTTAATGGCTTTTATCATATGTAATGGGGCTAAGTTATCTTGTAGATAATGACCAGGTTAAAAAGGGTATATTATGTTCATCAGATATTTTGCTGAGCTGTGATTATTAAGATAATATTGGCAATTCTTTAGGATTATTGACGCATCTTGAACTTGTTGCACTGAATAAAAAGATGTTTTTGGATTGCTTCACTGATGAGAGTTAATGGTGAAAATGATGCAGAGACATTTTAGGTCGACTTCGATTAGAGTACTTTCTTATTAATACGCTACTTTGCTGCAGAACAACAGCCTAACTTGAAGTATGTGCTATTTGGGTGGTGGTTATCTTTCTTGCTGTTCTGTATTGTAGTTTTTGTTTGTCTTCACTGGAATTTGAAATTCACACATCCACTGCAAATTTGTTGTCTTTCTGAGTGTTATTGTTGATTTTTACAAATGGTTATCAAACACTTCTACTCTGTGCGACACATTGATAAGTTTCTGTTCTTACTTTGCTTTATTTGGCTTACATCCAAATGACAGCAGCCGAGGCTCTTCATCATGTGCTAAATATGGGTTTTCATGATTTTCCAAGTGCGAGATTGGCTGAATCTACATTTTTGGATGAAGATTTGAAACTACAACGTCATCACGAGTCTAAGCTAAGAGAGGGTAAGTACCAAACAACTCAACCTCCCCAGGTCCTTTGGCAAGAGGGGGGGGTTGAGGATTGAACAATGAATTACGATGGTAATTTTCAGGTATAGTGGAGTAACATGGCTTCCTGTTTATGAGCGATATGATATGCATATCATTCATCAGCATCAGAAGCAATCGATTTTCTGGCACTTGGAGCAGCTTTGTTATGGTCAATTGAGTAAGCTGATGGGGTCTGATCAAAAGTTGTTTGAGGTTGGATGAGTGAGGCAGAAGAGGAGAAATGATGGGGATTGTCCTTGACCTTCATGCTGCCAAACTGCATTGAACTTGATTCTGGTTTAACAGAGGGGCGATGGTAATTTTCAGGTATAGTGGAGTAAAATGGCTTCCTGTTTATCAGCGATATGATATGCATATCGTTCATCATCATCAGAAGCAATTGATACTTTTCTAGCATTTGGAGCATCTTTGTTATGGTCAATTGAGTGGGCCTGATCTACAGTTGTTTGAGCTTGGATGAGTGAGGCAGAAGAGGAGAAATGATGGGGATTCTCTTTGACTTTCATGCTGACAAGCTGCATGGAACTTGATCATGGTTTAACAGAAAGATGTCAAATCATAATGGTCATGATGGCGCAATATTTTAATCCTTAAATTTTGGACGATTGAGAGCATTGTGGAGGATGTCTTAGCGGATGAGAGGATAGGGAGATGATGCTCTCTTGCTAGTTGCCATTGTACAGTCAATCAGAATAAATAGGAAGAAAGACACAGAGTTTTTGATCTGTTTCAGGTAAATTGGTTCCTGTCTCAGGCTTATCGTGATTACTGTTTGGATGGAGAATCTTCATTTTCTTTTTCTATAGCTGTAACAAGTGTTCAATTTACACATGTTTAAGCACGTGAAGGTGGAGGTGCTTGTTTTGGAAACTGCTGTAGAAGGATGAGGAAAAGCAAGGTAGCGTAAAGATTTTGTCATCCTTTTTAGGACTGAAGACTTCGTTAAAGGGCAGAACACGGGAGCTCCATAAATGTAGACAGCGGTACCTCTAAACCAAGGCATATCTGTGGCATATCTGTGGTACATATCCCTGATAATGGATCTCAGAGGGTCTAATGCGGCCCCGGATGATCGTTTTTGGGGTCTAAGGTTCTTTAGCTGGTTTAACACCACCATTGCCTACTTGGTATATATATGTCAGCAAGTCAATGACAATTTGCAAGTTAATAAGAAAGTTTTTTATTGTCCACGAGCCAATTGGGTTATGGGACCCAATACAGAATACCACAAAGTTCACCATGAAGAAGCAGTCTAGAGGTACCCCAACCGGCGGGTTTGCAGGCCACTAATCGAAAACAATTGCGGAACCCCTCTAGTACACTGCCCATTGAAAGTCGGGATATCGTTTCGTGTTGTTTCTCGTGCCCCGAATCGTGCCAAAATCGTGTCGTGCCCAAAATCGGATAGCCCTTCATAATGTCATCTTTGGCTACCCGCTGCACTCCCGCTCCCTTCATTTGCCCGATGTAGACGCAGAGGAGCTTGGGCCTTTGTATAACATTGATGAAGCGGCAATGTTAACACGACCCCCTACCGAAACAAAGTTCAGTAATTTGAGAAAGATTAGCACGTCATCAACAGGAGGCCAATCTTTTTCATGTATTCGTCGCCAGTCGTGCTGCACAGTGTGGGGCTGTAGTCTCCCTTTTGGAGCAATTTGGTATTGCATGCGTGTGCGATCACTCGGAGGAGTGACAGTGGCAATATCAGTGTGCTTGACCTGGAGAAAGCCAGTCTGGATCATTTCTTCAAAAAGCTCATGAACTATTGCTGGTACATTTGCACATTTGGTAAGTAGCAGGTCTTCGATGTACCACTTGCTGAGATCGGCATTAGGATTGAACTGAAAAATACTATAGTAGAGCTTTAGCAATTCCAAAAAATGCATCAGAGCGGTGCAGTAGACCCCTTGCTGATACACATTAGGATCAGGTGATAGGCAAGCGTGTTGTGCAAAATCTTTGAGATTGAGCAAAGTGTCATCAACTGTATCCCAGCCAATTTTTCTTAGTATGTACATCCAGTTGCGATGTGTGCCAAGTTCGTCTCCCTGTGCAGATCTGCGGACAAATCGGGGGTCAAAACGGACATCATGACCCGAATGTAATCTGGTGTTTTGCGCCAAATAAATTAAATATTCTCATGGTCAAAAAAGGATTGGCGCCAATAGCCATCTGAGATCTGTAAAAGATTGGGAACCCCCAATGTGTATTTGGTGGGTATGACATTAATTCTGTCTCTGAGATTGTCTGCCCGCATTTTATCAATGGCGGTTTGTTGGGGTAATTGCCATTTTTCTTTGAGTTGCACCCATATAGTGTAAGGTACGAACTCTGCAACTGGGACATGTATCCATTTCTGCCAATGTGGCTGGGGAGTGAGCATATGTTCGTTGATTTGCTGCAACTGAAGATAAGCCATGTGATACTGACAGTTGTACTGTGACATGCTCAATTCATTATGGTTGAGACACAACTCTGTTCTGGTTTGAGCAGCTGTGATCCATTCCATGACAAGACTCACAAGGGTGGTTTGAGCTGTTTGAAAAAGGGAATCCTTATATGGTGTCAAGAGAAGTGGATTATCCTGCTGAAATTTCAGTTCTAGATGTTCCTCATGGACATATTCCTGCTTCCAAATGTTATAAGCTGCATAATGACTTTGCCAGAATTCAGATTGTGACGTGAAGGTGGAGGTGGTGATTTTGGAAACTGTTTTAGAAGGATGAGGAAAAAGCAAGGTAGCGTAAAGATTTTGTCATCCTTTTTAGGCAGAAGACTTCATTAAAGGGCAGAACATGGGAACTCCATGAATGAAGACAACGGCACCTTTAAACCAAGGTATATCTGTGGCATATTTGTGGTACATATCTCTGATAATAGATCTCAGAGGGTCTAATGCGGCCCCAGATGATCATTTTTGGGGTCTAAGGTTTTAGCCGGTTTGACATCACCATTGCCTGGTTGGTATTATATGTCAGCAAGTCATTGACAATTTGCAAGTTAATAAGATAAAGATAAGATTTTTATTGTCCAACGAGAACCCAATCGGGTTATGGGACCTAATACAAAAAAGGGAGCTTGGACCTAATACAAAAAGGGGTACGGGGACTATGTCCCATCGTTAGAACAAAAGAAAGGCGATGGGGATCAAACCCCACCACAAAACATTAACATATATACATCACCAAACATAATACCACAAACTCCAAAATGTAGCCCAACCAGGGTTTGCAGGCCACTAGGCCACTGATCTAAAACAATTGCTGAACCCTTTCGGTACACCGCCCATTTCTTTTGCAGTCTGGTCTTCTTGACCTTGCAGAGTTCGTCTTGTCGCCGTGTTAGCTGGATTGGCGAGAGGTCTTCTTGTACTGAGAAGCGAGTGTCCTGGAGGTGACTGCCATGTTGTAGAACACACAGTCTATCACTGCGGTCGAAAATGGTACCAGGAGATGGCGTGGTTGTTCAGGCCTATGAGCTCCCACTCTGTGTGCTATGAAAGATCACGGGCTTCGGATATGTATAATATCCGTGAAAAAATGAATAGCTTCATCAGTGTCTGAATCACAAGATGTTTCTGGGACCCTTATGAGATGTAGTATCCGTGAAAAAATGAATAGCTTAAAATGAATAGCTTCATCAATGTCTGAAACACAAGATGTTTCTGGGACCCTTATGAGATGTAGTATCTGTGAAAAAATGAATAGCTTCATCAGTGTCTAAACCACAAAATGTGTCTGAGACCCTTATGAGATGTAGGTTCAGATGATGGTCCTGCTCAGACTGATCGAAACCTGAGATATCTGATGTCTGTGCGCTATCTCCTCTATAGGCTCAGTTTGTATCATAGCATCTGACCGTAGTGCAGGCGAAGGCATATTTTGTGGAGTCAAGCTAGCTAGCAGGACGGGATCAAACTGCGGTGGTGCAGCTAAGGTGTCCGGTATTGGAGGAAGAGGCGTATTTAGGTTTGGTTCCAATGCTGATGATGGCTGCTGAGAAGTCTTTGCCTTCCTTGCCAAATCCTTGGCCTTCCGAGTCATGGTACTGGTCTCTGGGAAAGGCGGGCTAACTTGGGGATTCAAAACCCGGGCTAGTAATATCTTTGTACAGAGCAAACCAGAGCTTCTAGCAATAGCAAAGCAAAAGAAAGCAACAAAAGCTATGGAAATAAATTGAATTGGGGACAAATCCAATTTGGGGATATCTAACATGTATAGAACTAAGCTATTTAGGAAAGGCGGAGAACCGAGCTATTGATGCCTTTGTGGCCCACTAAGATGATGTTGCCGACCATCAATTCTTTATTTGAGCTGAACTCGGAACCTTTTTAATTGATTGAAGGAAATCGAAGTGGCATGAAAGTAGGGCCTGCATGGAAAGGGATTCAGATCCGTTGGGGAAGCCGAAGCTGTGCGAAAATCGTGGCTACCACGGATCTGAGCTCTTGGAAATTTGCGAGTATATGGGCCGATGGTGTAGCCGCTAATGCTGTCTGTGCGAAGTCCAAGGCAGTGCTAAATTCCGTTGCAACTGGTGCAGGCGGGGTTGTTGCTGATGCCAGAGTCAGAGCTGGGCAGATTGTTGCTGGAGCTGGGTTGATGTTTGATGCTGCGACCTGCCAAGATTACATGGAGCTTAATCGGCCTAGATGCTGAGGCAAGCGCACAGGCGGTCGAGGTAGGCTACTTAGGGTTAATGAAAATTAGAAGCTGGTTGAAGAACTAATGTACTTATGGCAATTCGACACACCTAATCAAAGGTGGCATGTAGGTTTTAAGATTGTGAGCCATTTGTCTAAACACAAACTAATAATGTGCACCTGGTAGCTCGACCAAGAGTACAATGTTTTGAAGGCTCGTAAGTTCCTTGGGTCTAGATTCCACATGCTTTAAACGTGCTTAAAAGTGTTCTTAGCTGGAGTTACGCTCAAAAATTATTAGCTGGGGTTGGCTGAGGTCTAGATTACACCAATCTAGAAATTCTAAGAGTATCGAGAAATTCTAGGAGTTCTTAGCTTCTTAACGCTCTGCTCCTTGGGTTTTATAGTTATAACGCCCTAGGGCATTATCACGAAGGCTCACAACGCCCCCGGAGCAGGGTGTTACGAGAGATAACGCTGCCCGAGCCATTTTGGCCATGGCCATATTGCCTCATTGCCTGAGAAATTTATTCCCATAACGCCCTCTGACCAGGGCGTTATCTACTTCTTAGCAAGTTATTCTAGAAGTTTTAGCACTTAGAATATCAGAGCTCCAGCTAGAATATTAGAGATCCTTAATGATATGGTTGATTCACCTAGGCTGTGGTTGGTGAAGCAGGGTAAAAGTATGCTGGTGGGTAGCAAATAAACGCGGTGCTAGCACCCAGCACCAGCACCCTTCATACATTTTTTT
>JAANSK020287890.1:0-10639 GCA_011763485.2 Isoetes engelmannii | reverse complement strand
TTTCTGCATCTCGAAAATCCTGAGCCAGAATTACCACTTTTTCTGCATTAAATTATGTAAATTAAAACCCATCAAAGCAGTCCATAGATTGATAATGTTAAAAGACAAGAAGCTACCTGCTTGGAGCACCCCTGCACGCACGAGATCAAGTTCATATAGCGGAGATCCTTTTACCATGAAAACATCCTTGAACATACCAACACATCCCCATTGTTTGGCATCAGGTTCATTAGGATGTAATATAACTATGGGGGGTTCTGGCATGATAGGTGTCCTTAGATTTGCGACAAAGTAGAAAAGGTTAACAGGCCATTCTCCCTCAATGCACACTAAAATATGTGGACTAATCAAAGTGACCACATGTAGGGTTCTCTCTTTCAAATTCTTCATAATTATCGATGATCGTCGTCCAAGAACAGCTGGATTAGGTTTATCCCGTTTCTGGCATGGTGGCCAGCTCATTGCTATGTCTATCGCATCTTCCAAGGACGATACAAGTTTCACTTTCTCAACATTTTCATTGCACTTCTCTGTCAGAGAGGTATTTATATCTTCTCTTCGTTGTGAATGTTGCTCATATAGACTAGGTATATCGTGCTTCTCAGATTTCATTTTGTGTTGTCTTATACTGGGTTTTTCCTCTTGCATTTGTCGTTGTTGTACTTCTTGTAGAATGCTATAATCATCTACTTCTAATCCCTTGGTATTACAGGGTAGATCAGTCAAGTCTGGACATTTTTTAGATGGCATTTTTCCAAATTTTGAAATGCTTGCAGCTATAGATACATCTTTAGCAATGACCAGACCAACGTCAGAATCAAGGATCTGGTGTCCCCTTGGATAGATAAGTACGCCTCTTGATCCATCTTCCATCACCATGTCCAGGCCAAAGAGTATTGCATTGTATTTAATGTAGATAATTTCTGCAGCCTTTTTATCAAAAGTATCAGTAATCAAATGACATTGGCAGAAACTTGAATTAAGCATTGTCTTCTTCGTTGAAGATAATTTTACCTCTTCAAAATAAAGTTTTTCCCTGTAGAAAGAGAAAGGTAAGAGAACAGGGAATACTTCTTGCTGCAGCCCATTGCAGTATTCTGTCATCCAGTGGTTCTGTGCAACTCTCTTTATTACCAGCCCTGATCTGAAAAGGTTTATGACAAATGTCGAGAAACCCTGGATGTTGCAACTAGGGAATAAAAGGAAAGGTTAGGGATAGGAAGCTAATATTCATGAAGGCGGTAAATAATCATACCTACGAGATAGTAACTGAAAACGAATAGATTCTGGACATATAATCTCAACCCCTTTGTCAGTTTCATCCCATATGGCATTATCCTGATTTTCTGGTTTTAACATCTCAACTATAACCCGGACGTTTGGACCACAATATCTATTCACAGCTAGCGTGCGTGTAATCTGTGCTGCATCCTCTGCATCAATATCCTGTCGAGAGGTAGTTAGCAGACAGATTACGAAACTGTTTTACTATGCAAGGAAATTCTCACTTTTGCATTCCGGTCTGCAAGTAAAATAAAGGCAGACGCAAGTTTGGCGCCTATGCGCTCAAGATCAGAATCTTTTATAGGTGCTCCTTCTATGAAGCCAACCCTTCCGCCATAGTTTGTTAACAGTGTCTTGATCTCGAACCTGCATGGTGTTAACAATCGTCACTACTAAGAAGCTGAGAATGATAAATACAGCTCCCTGATCATATAGCCATTACACATCTATTCTTATCTGTTACATTATGTGAAAGAAGCCATACGAGGGTTTGAAAGGTGCCAAGATCACAACACGGATAGGGAATGCGGCCATATCTGTAGAAGAATAGGAAAACCAGAAAAAAGTGAGTAGATCCTAACCGGAGCCCAAATATTTGGGTGACAAAGGTGCAGTTGGTTGCGGATACATGGTGATGGCAAGCCTCAAAATACGGTGCTACACTTTTTTCGATATGATTAGCACAATTTATCTTATATTGGCTTCAGTAATTAGAATCCATACAACAGGACATCAAACAGGTAGGTAATTTCATGAATCTAAGACATCTTTTGTTCTTCGAATGAACATAATTCTAACCTTTAGCATGGTCTGAATGGTAGAACCCTAAAAGGAAGTCTTGCACAATATCAAAAGATATGTTCCCACTTAATATGACGAAGTCAACAGCCTTTTGTTTTGGAAACTTCTCTCCATAGGGCCTGCTCAGATTTAATGATCATCTTTAGTGAACCATGATCGACAATCAACTTTTGTGATGATCTACTGGTGGTTACCTGCGAGATGCGAGCTGTAAGATTTTATTAATTTGTCCTGGGAGAATTAAAATGGCAGCTATAATCACACAAAGTGTGACAAAACGGCCCCAGGTTGTATTGGGAGTGAAGTCACCATATCCCACTGTGGTGATCTAGGATCAAAATAACAGAATAAGTAGCAGCACCGAAACATAAACAATAAAGACTATTGGACGGCGTAAACACAGGGTACTTACTGTTACAACCACAAAATAGAAAGCGTCATAAAATGATAAGCACCCTGTATCATCGCAATTGTTTTTTTCTTTTATTTCTGCTGTCATAGCTGCCCTTTCAACCCATTGTAATATACCAGCAGCAATAAAAACTGCATTCCAGTAAGCTCACATATCAAAAAAACTGCTCAGATGAGCATAAAGTGGAAAAGAACGAAATTGATTTTTTCTATACATGTAGAGATGGAATAACCTCAACTGGCATTTCTTTTATTTAAAGAAAGAGCCATAATATATTTGTGATGCAAATATCAGAATAAGTAGTATCACCTGCTCCGAGTGTGTACATGATTAAAAGAAATATCTGTTGCGCAATAGGACCTCCAACAAATCCGAAGTGAGTGAGTGTAGGCAATATTCTGGAGTTGAGTATTTCCAAGGAGTCAAGAGAAGCATAGACAGTTTATAACACTGTTAGGGGCATGTGTAACTTATATAGAAGGTACTTGCAACCAATAGAACGCAATTCATTTTCCACATTAGAATGCTGAAAAGGAATCATGCAGATTTTCAATGATCAAGTAACACCACTGTACTGGTTTCGCGTCACATGGGATTGATGGTTGACTCTCTTTTATATGATGAGTTTAAGTAGGATATTCTGTCACCTTCAAGTTCTTGAACAGACCTGAGAATATATAGGCTACATGCTATGATTGCATTGAGTTTAAGATAGAGAGTAAACGAAAATTGTTCAGCACCTCTGGTAGTGCAATAGCCTGGAATGTTATGAACATTTCTTTATCTTGTGGCTTTCACTATTTTCTATGTGCGGGTCGAAGATTGCATTCTCTTTTGTATGTCAGCGACAGAGATGTCTAAAGTTTTAAGTTGTTTCTAAAGTACTAGGACAAAGTATATTGTTGGAGACTTCCCAGCAAAATTACAAAAACAATCTCAAGTGCAAATGTTGGTACCAAACTTCCTTTTATGATAAGTCTCTCGTTGGTGCCCATCAAATATAAAACACAGCTAACTAAATCAAAATAAGTGTAATGTTGTCAAGCACAATTATAGGAAGATTTACCGTAGAGCACGAATCAATAAAAGCATTTGTGGAATGGCTGCATGATTTTGTAAGCCACTGCAAAGTACTGAGACAATGTTACCCCGTAACTTATATAATGCTTTAGACATCAGGTAAAGCTGAAGATTATGAGTACCTCCATAGAAATATGGCTGTGGCAGTGCTTATGACATCAATCAGTCCTGTAAATGAACACATGTAATAAAGACGGACTGGAGCACTGAGATGCAGCAAAGCTATGTGAGAACTCTTCTATAATCCGCTGTGCTCTAGAGTTTTGAACCTTAAAGACAGGAAAAACCTGTAAAGTTTCAAAAGGTAGTCTGCTGCAAAAAAAACTCCACATGCTTTTCGAGTGATCATTATCCATTGTGACATACCCATTGTATACCTGCCAGGAACAAGTGGAAGGTCAAAATGCTGTAATGCCAAGAATGCGAAATATTGTATTGTATTGGTGGTTACTGGAACTTACGTTGACCGTACATATGCAACCACTAATACAAGTGCTGCAAAAAATTCTAGCTGCGAGATTGCCACCACAAAAGAAGTAAACATGATGGATGCTGGAAAGCTTAATTGCTACAATTGGAAAAATACAATGTTTAAATAACTATAGGAGCAAAATACTTACAAAAAGCAATATTTGGCCTAGATTACCAGTTCGTATGGCCGTTCTGATTTTCACTGTTGCTGGTACTACACCATACAAGTAAACTTTGTGATATTTTGCAAGAACATCCTGTTTGGCAGTAAAAAAATCAAAATCATATGTATAAGTAATTGGAGTTTTGTTTAAACATCTGATATTATAGTTTTTTCATAAAAGCCTACATCAAAACAAAGATTGTATTGGTTTCCTATAAAAATCTATGAGGAAACATGTTAATCATTTTGATCAGCAAATGCTTGGGACCTAAAATGGCTAAGATCTGTCTTTGAACTAGAGGCGCTTAATGGAACAGAAACTAGCTTTTATGCCTGAGCAGGAAATCGCACTTACTTCAGGAGCATCGATATTCTTATCAACACCTTGATGTCTGAGCCACAAGAAAACATGAAGAAAGAGTTCCTTTAACATACATCGCCATTTTCCTGAAGGTGATTCTACGCTAGATGCTTCAATTTTGCTATCTACTCGTTCTTCATCCTCAACACTGGATCTTTCCAAATCATCATCTTCAATCTTGGCACTGCATTGTCCTGATGGTGTGATGCGCAAGGTACAGGCACGGTTAAATGACCTATGCTGTCCATTTTTTAAATTTGCATTTGGGTTTGTGTCCGGAGCTGGAATAGTCACTTCGATAAGGCCTGCATCATCTTGATGTTGATCTTCACTACTGCCATTTAGAAAATAGCATTCTGTTTAACTAATACAGTTCAGACAGGAGAATGTTCAGCAAATTAAGAAGCTAGACAGAAACACTTTACCCTTGCGCATTCAATGCTCTAGAATCCATTCCTGCAAACTAATGTTCAAACAGGATGTCGGTTGAACTTGTCAAAAATACTGAGGATTTGTAAGACAGAGAAATGCATTTCAGGATCAAAATTGTTTCACAAAAACAGCATGATTTGAAAACACAGAGATGGGGTAAAAGCTCAAGCGCGAGATGGAACGCGGTATATATCACATCTCGCGGTATATATCATCCTGGATGTGGTTAATCATATGCTGGAGCATAATCTGGATAAGGATGTTGAAAAATTCCGGCAATAGATATAATCCGGGTAGGCATCATCAGCATGTAACAGCCCATTGCAGGCCCAATGTATTGACATGCGTATGATACCAGATCCGGCAAGTGGAAGGCAGAACTGGAGCCATATCTATCGCCGGATTTGAGGGCTTTGAGACAGCTCGAATACACTGTTACTTCAAAATCATCTTATCCAGTGAGAAAAAAAGAATGGGAAGTTACCGAGCGAAATGCAGAAAATTACACCACCGCAGATATTGTCATCAAAGTCCGACGACCGGCGTCAATTCTTGTTCTTCAACGAAATTTAATTCTTCTACGGATTTCAGATTCTCCCGTTGTGATTTCGGATCTGTCTTAGCTGCAGCTAGAATGAATGCTAGAGGATTTTAAAGCTTATGATCTTTCAAAGCTCAACCTTCTTTCGGTTTTCAATGAATTTCTGTGTGCCTTGTTCTAGATGAAGTACCGTTAGCTATCAGAATGCTAACTAGTTCTGTGTCCACACAGAATGGAATAAGAGAGGAGCTATGGAAATGTGTAAGGGTGCTAGATTTGGGTCAATTTAAGGGGGGCGTCGCATGGACGCAATACCTGCAGTTTTTCCGGAGGTCTGGTTTCTGGAGGCCAGTTCCCACGATCGCTCAGGTTTGTGGGGATCAGTTCTGGGACCTCAAGAAAAAGTAACGCATCACTATTACTTTGTGGTCAGGTTTTGGACCGGATTTTAATCAATCCCTTAGATTTTGTTAGATTCAAGGTTTTTTTATTATGGAAATATAGAAAGCTTGCTCTAGACCTTGAGGTCAAGAAACCTTGAGGTCTTCCGTTCACGGGAAACCCCTAAGAATGTAAGGCTGCAGTACGGGATCAAGCCATCTAAGATCGTGTAGAATTATTAGTGATCAAGTACCGTATCAAGCCATCTAAGATCGTGTAGAATTATTAGTGATCAAGTCCGATATGATAATGGTTCCCAGTGATAAACACATGGCATGCATCAATGCCTTTACATGAGACAGTGATTGATACGAGACGGTGATACGGTGTCGAGCATCGAAAACTCTTGCTATATCTTGTACTCTTTTTCACTCCGTGTAGAGCCAACTTTTCAACCTTGCCAACCAAGATTGGCCAAGGTTGGCGAGGTTGGTTTGAGAATATTGGCATTTGTTTAAATTTTAGAGTATAGAAAACATAGAATTACAAGAATTCATATCCCTACATGTATTATCGCTTCATGTGCGTATTATCGCTTCATGGCCGTCGGATGATATGACATCAAGTGGGGAATATACCATAAACATAGATCCTAGGTGCTACTTGGAGATTAACGTGGGGTCAATTTGACCCCATATTATAAAACCTTATAGAAAAAATGGGTATGTTTTTTTTAGTGGTATGCCAAAAAACAGGTCGCTATATCTGGTGTTAGCAACGTGCTGTTTGGCCGTCATCAAATTTCTTCATGCCAGTCACCTATTTCTTGAAGGCCCGTCGCGGTTGTTGATCACCCGCCAATTCCCTTCCAAGCATCTGGAACGGTTGATCAGCAGGCCATCTCAGCAATCCGGAAGCATCATGGCATCTGATCAAGCCATTCCAGCAATCCCGAATTTGCTGCTGCGAAATCATGATTTCAATTTTGAGTAATTGCAAAGATTGGGCGGGCATTTGCAAAGGAATGGTGGGCCAAGACAGTATATACTGCTTGAGGATCGAGTTGCACTCTTTTGATGAATTCGCCATGAATTGGGAAGAAAGATTTATGCAATCTGCTTCGAAGCACATACTCCCTTTTGATGCTAAAACGCTGATAAGCAATATCCAAAATTTGGGACAACTATCAAAGGAATTTGTGTTCTCTGATAATTTTGTATTCTCGCTTGACAGATAATTTTGTACATTCATCTGAAAAATGCCCTGCTGTGGAGTGTTCTAATTTTGTTGTTAGAGAAAGAACTGGAAATTTGAAAGGGAAATTTAGTTTTGATACTAACAATGGTAATTTCTTGAATGACTGACCAATTGCTTGCAAACATGAAAGCTAACTAGTGAACTTGGATTTGCAGATGATTATGAGGCTAATATTCAATTGGAAGTAGTAGAGAATTCGAATCTTTTTGTTGGGGAAGGAACTGCAAATTTTGAAGAGTCATTTCGATTTAACACTCAGTTGGCAGATCTAGATTGTGTTTGTGAATTAGAACCACCAAAACAATCGAAAGCAGAAGAAAAATTTGATAGTTTACAAGTATCTTTTGATTTACCAGCAAGTACTGGTAAGTGCTGTAAAACTGCTTACCAATGTTATACTTTCTTTTCAATTATTAGACTGCTAATTGTTTTACAGGTCATGGTGAGGTCCTACAACAACATTTCTTTGAAGATCAGGATTCACTGTACAGAAAATTGCATGCAATGAAAAGGAAAGAGCAAGAGCAAAGAAAAGAGCCAGAGAAGCAGCCTTAAAGATAGATGGCTCTATCAATGGGCTAAGCAAGAGAAGAAAACAACAAATGTCAAAAGAAATTGCAGTTTATAATAACAAAGTAGTTGCAAATGCTTCACAGCAGGACATGGAAGACTTTCGAGAAGATGCTACTAAACTGCTGCCATAATATCTGGTATTGAAGTTGAAAGAAGTGAAAACAATGTCAACAATAGTAGATAACTTGAGGATGTCTTTAGCTCAACACAAATATGACAAGAAATCTGATGTAGTCAGGGCTCGAACATCAGCAATGGTTTATGATGTTGCCCCTGAAAAAAATAATTGTAGAAGACTATCTGAGTGTTTGAATTTGAGCAAAAAGTATGTTACAACAGCAATACATAGAAGAGTGGCAGCAGAAATTGGTGCAGGTCCCTGGTCAATGTTTAAGAGACAAACCAGGTCTAACAAACTTACTCATCATCAACAAAAGCTTGTGGTTGAGTTCTGGACCCACAATTCTAGAGTGTCTCCATGCAAGAAGCATGCGATTAAAATTAAGATTGCTAAAGGCAACAAAATAATATTGTATCCTCTACATTTTTGGAAGAGACTGATATTGGTTTATCTAACTTTGTTTAATTTCCCAGGCTTATTTGTTTGTTTTATCATGCTCATAATGCTTATTTGAATGCAAGTTTCATTTTATGAAAGATTCAGAAGAGAGTATCTAAAGTTTGAAGTCCCTTATTCGGCTTTTCATGCACTTAAACCAAGCTTTGTAAGGAAAGTCAAGGTAAAGAAAACCTGTTGCTGTTTTTATCACATGAGCTTAGATTATGTAAGACAAGCAATTAAGAAGATGATGTTGGATATAACTTGAATGTAATTGTAAATGTGTTGTATGTGGTCCTGGCCCTAAATGTGAAGCCAATTTGATGACATATAAATCTTCAAGTCATATGTGGAGGTCTTTGGTTTGTTCCAAGGATATCAGATGAGTGGTACCAACACAATTGCATGCTTCTGAAATGCAATTCATGTGGTTCATCCAAATTACCTATGTGTCGAAAGAATTGAATAGGTGTGATGCTCACACAATTGACTGGAAGATATTTGACAAAGTAAACCATTGTTGTTTTGGTTGATTTAATATGATGTTTACAGTGCGTAATAAGTATTTTTTTTTTTTTGGCTATTTTGCAAAGGTACCAACCGCAGTTGGTTTTGACATTTTTCAATCGCAGTTGGAAAAGTTTGGGAAAAAGGGTCAACCATAGTTGGCCCCGAAGTACTGCATACACTATCAAGTTCTTTGTTCTTGTTTGTTCATTTGTCTCTTGTTGATCTTGCATTCACATGATATGCTTTTCAAGGATAGTCTCCCTTCCCTGAAGAACTGAGAAATCAAGAGAGTATGGCAACCATAACCTCGAGCTTGATCAATCTGAAGCTACAAAACCTTGATGGAAAGGGTTTTGAAGGTTGGAAACAGATGATGAGGTTTTTTCTAAAAGCTGAATCAGTCTGGAGAATTGTAGATGGTACTGAGACCATCCCCATGTTGAATGACGAGCCCACATATAACC
Source organism: Isoetes engelmannii (assembly GCA_011763485.2). Lineage (NCBI taxonomy): Eukaryota > Viridiplantae > Streptophyta > Lycopodiopsida > Isoetales > Isoetaceae > Isoetes > Isoetes engelmannii. The sequence goes on along the minus strand of JAANSK020287890.1, from coordinate 1,350 downwards.
AATTGAAGACACATCTGCAATGGCGGCAGCGAGTAATCTTACTTGCATTGCGATGTGTCTCCGATGAAACTAGTTGCAATTCGTGAACGGAGAGCTTGATAAAGGAAGCCATCATCCATCATCTTTGGAAATTTATGAATGAAACATATGGGAAGCGCTCAGAAGTTAAAATTATGCAACTTCATAATGAACTAGAAGATAATCAGTACAATGCCAAGGAAGATATGTAGGTTCACATAGCAACACTTCAAGTAAAGTTTGACCTCCTTGCAGATGTTGGAGAAAAACATGCATTATCTCAAGCCCCGTGGGGTGCAGCTAATGTAAAGTCTATATGGCATGTGCGTGCATCAGATCAAGAGAAATTATCCCTTATACGGGATTTTTCTAAGAAAATATCCCTCATTTTTCATATACCCCTACCATATTTCTTGTATATGTATACGGAATTCAAGCAAAAAAAACCCCCTCCCATATATTTACGTACGATTTTGGCCCCAAAAAAACCCCCTCCCGTATACTCACATGTTTTCTACGATTTTTCTAACTGCACCCCCCGGGTCTCAAGCTTGGCAGTAGCTTCGAGTATACAAGTCTTTGCCCAAATTTTGGGACTTCATTGTGGATATGATGCTTACCAACTAAAGCTGACGCAATCTTGGAGAAAGCTATTCCTGATTTATTGTTGATTTTCCTTGTGAGGCACCAAAGGAGAGAGAATCAAACGCTTGGGGCAAGCTTGCATGGCGAATCGAAACGAGAAGTATTCGCATAAAGGATCTCCCTCCTCCTGCAATGAAGGATCATCTTCATCAGGTTCCCGAGCTCAAAGAGGTCAGTGCAAGATCTGCATTAAGCATTACAATAGCGATTGGTCGTATGCAAAGGAGCCCAAATCTTCCCTGATATTTTTGTCAAAATTGAAACTTCTGCCCAAGTCCAGCCCAATTGGTTAAAAGCCTTAAACTTGTAGAAGGAAGGAAGGAAGGAAGTATATTTTAATGTCCACGGCCTTTTACAGATCACACAGAAAACCTAAATCCAACAACAAAAAGCAGACAATGCAACTGTAGAAGAAAGTTTGTTTGGTTGAGGAAGTCTTCTATTCCTTTGACCCTCAACTTGTACCAGGATTTCACCTTATTAAAAAAACTTATGTGGCTGAAGAAGTGCTGCATGTCTAAGATTTCAATGTTCTTGGCTCAGGCTGCATCTCTATCACGATCAAAGATCCTGCACTGGTCACAAATTCTGCCCCTGGATATGGTGGAGCTTGTGACGTTCCAGGTATTTATACGGGTATAAATACTGACACGTCACCCTAGATACGGCCTAGGGGTACTAACATTA
>JAANSK020287879.1:0-10640 GCA_011763485.2 Isoetes engelmannii | reverse complement strand
AAAGAGATATCTCGCATGCGCTTGAGCTCTCATCATTTGAGTATTGAAGAAGGAAGGTGGAATAATATTCCTAGAGACATACGGTTGTGTAAAGTCTGCGGTCAAGATGAGATTGAGGATGAAGCACATGTTTTGCTATGTCCGGCATACGAGGTGTTGAGAAAGTAATATGGAGTGCAAGGCACAATGAAGGATTTGTTTGGTCTACCCCCTTCTAATATTGGAAATTTCATTATAGATGTTCTAAATGATAGAAAAGCGTGTATTTCTAGTTTAGACATGCTTTGGCAAACTAATGAACATGAGATAGCAGGAGTTAGAGATGACAGATGATGCTTCCAATTTTGGAAGCTCATTAGATGATTGGTTTGATATAGAAGACAAATTGAACGTCTGATAGACCTGATGGTTTCAGTAGACATAATAATCAAAAGCCATTTCATTTCATTTCTCTCTAGTTCCTCATCTTTTGGAACTCAAAGCCAAATATGAAACCGTTGTCTACATACATAATGCACATGTCAGATGGGCATGGATTGAGAATGGCCATATGTCCCCTACCACAAACTTGAGCGATCGTTATCTTACTATCATTCTAATGGAAGGTTCCAAGGACGAACAGGCAGCAATTAGTAGATGAGCTATAACTGTTCCACTACACAATTTGTATACATGACACCAATCCAAAGGCTAGCTCGACCGCTTAGAAATGAAACTCTGCAAACTGTAGTTGATTGGCGTGATAGATAGATTTCTATGATATTTTAGCACAAACAATTCCAATACTTGACCCACAAAATATAGTAGAACATAATGGTAAAGTGCAAATGGTACATCAAAGAAATGGAAAAAAACATATCCATATCCACATTATCTTATAGCAAGGCATGAAGTTGTGATAGATGTAGATAGAGCAGACAACTCAAAAGTTGAAATGCGTTTCTACTTTCTGTATGGACATACCTTTTATTGGCCTGAGATTTATTATCATTGGAGTAGGCTGAATTTTGGTAATTTGTGTCTTGGCTCCAATCTCTATTGTGAACTTGTGGTCACCATAATCGTTTTTAGTTTTCGATTCTGTATTGTATACCTGTAGAGGAGGAAATTTTAATACAAATTAGCAACATTATTCATTTTCAAAAATAGCTTGATTTTTCAAATGTACTTACTTGGTTATTGAGACCCATGCTCCGACTTTCAGTACTAGCAACAATGCGCGTGATTGGTCTTGGACTGCTTGTACTGTAATTGCAGTTATTCCTTCTTCATCTATAATATCGGCAGAAAGAGTGACGAACTTTGCTTCTGTATCTCAAAATATATTACCATAAGTACATAGCACTAGAGTGTGTATCTCATTATTGGGTTTGTTGGACAAGGTTCTTCATAGCTGGAGAGTACGTTGTTTCTTGTGTGTTGGCAAAGAGGAGTTGGAGCAACATTGTCTTCAGTGTTGGTTGGAATAGATGCCATTTGAGTGTGACTGTTGGAAGAACGTGAACGAAGAGGATTGATGATGAGTGTGATATAATTGTGAGGAAATGATTGTTTGTTATCTTTTTATTGTAGTGTGCAACTAATTATATGTTTGTTATAATAAGCTTCTTTTTCTCAGATTGGTGTGCTCTATTACTGTAGTCGTCTTCATCTTGTTCTAATTTATTTTTGGGCTCTATGTTTGGTTCCAAATGTATGGTCGTTTTAATTAAATTGTTTTGCTATTGTTGCAGTTTGTTTTGTAATATTATAATTAGGTTGTTTGGTTATAGGTGCATGGCCCTTTTTGGCACGCAGCCGGTGTGGTGCCTGAACGGATTGGAAAGAGAAGATGGCGAGTATGTGATGACGTGGAGAACTTTGAGGACATCGAAGAGGCGGAGGAGCATGGGAGTAGCGGGGATGAATTTGTGCATGCTTCAAGTGGAGTGAATCCTTCCCCTCCAGAAATCCCTGAGCTGAATGCTTCTTTCATACCGTTGGACATACATGATTTTGATGCGATTTGAAATGGTAGTTCATTTTTCGGTGGCATGGGTTGCTTGGCGCGTTCCGTGGTATAAATTAGTGGCTATTCTTCGCCATTTAGCTAAACTTTGGGCTTGGCCATTAGGGTTTTGGCGATTTTTAATAAGATAAAAATCTCAAAAAAATAAGAACTTTAACCAAATATAGATGAGACTCTTTAAAATTTTTGGAAGATTCGCCAAAGTATCTACAAATTTTCGAATTATTTTTCGTACTTTAGCCAGATTTTACTACTTTTTAGGTCAAGTTTTACAAAATTTCTAATAAAAATCCAAAATTCTCATAAGTAGGGCTAAAGTTTTGCTTTTTCTTTTTAGAAACTTTAGCCAAAGTATAGTTAGAAGTTAGAGCAATTTCATGCAAGTTTAGCCAAACCAAGTTCATAGTTTAGAATAAAAAATCTCTTAATTTATACCCTGCGTTCTCTAATGATGTTGCTCTGTTCTTTCAAATTAGAATGAGGTGCGTGTCGCGGGTGTGGGAAAAGATCGGTGGCATGGGTTGCTTGGCGCGTTCTCTAATGATGTTGCTCTGTTCTTTCAAATTAGAATGAGGTGCGTGTCGCGGGTGTGGGAAAAGAGAGACTATAGTCATTAATGACAGCAGTGAAGATGCAGAATCTGAAGCGAGGAGGGTTGTGGAATTTGGGATGGCAGATGGGAGCTCGAAGTTGGCAGAGAAATTAGCGGATGCCGAGGAGCCTATAAGCCTTATATGTGATGCTGTAGAGGAGTTGCGGATGGCATGGGGGAAGACAAAGCAACGAATGGAAGACTCCATGCAAGTGTTGGAAAGGCATGGGATGAGGCCTGAGGACACGATGATGCGGGCTCACCCCAATTTGTGCAAGGGCTTGCTGATTAGCGAGCTTCGTGAAGTGGATGCCCTGAGGCGTCATCATGATCTCGGAGTTGCCATTTGCAACAAGAGGAGGGTGCAAAATTGCAACATCTTAACAAAATTATGATCTCGGAATTGCCATTTGCAACAAGAGGAGGGCGCAAAATTGCAACATCTTAACAAAATTAAGCAGTGAAAACCGCCTGAATATACGGTTCCAAATACATACGCCGGCGAAATCCTATTGCCAACCTACAGCCACAAAGCCTTCCGCAATACAGAACTAAATAAGGGCACATTATGAGGCCCTCTATTATGCTGAAAATTTATTATTTGTGGAGTGTGGAATATTTCTTGGATGGCATCTTTATTGCACTGGAAAAATGTGGTTTATGCATTAGTCAATAACTATCTTGCATAGAGAGAGCAATCAAACTTTCCTAGAATAGAATAAGAATTAATTCAAAAAATTCTACCATTCAGACGCAGACCCCAAAACATCATTGTCAAAGCAATCAAATAACGAACAACATAATACATTCTATGAAACTAATTACAATCTATTCAAGGTTACGTACTAAACAAACTGCATCACTCAAAGCATGCGAAACTAGAACTTCCAAACACCTTCAACACTATTTATGCATGTCAAATTAGAACCTCCATCACCTTCCACACCTGTCAACGAAGACAACATTGCAAAAGCAAGAACATCTTCAGGATAATTTATTTCCTACTTTGCTAGCAAACCCTCAAAGGTAAAGTGACCAAGCAGTTGAGAAGGGTCGAGACCTGATCAAAACACATATCCTCTCATAATTACATTGGATACTCTGTCGAGAATTTTAGAGCTTGAGGTTTATAAAAGCATTCTTACCAATGCTCGCAATCAGATGGCCTGGTGTGGTTTTAATGCATCATCTCTGCAACCAGTATTAGGGCAGCTTGAAATGGAGATTACTGTTTGAAAGGACAGTTTAGTCAATTTACAGCAAGAAACAGAAAAGACAGAAACAAATGGTCAAGCTTGTACCTTTCACTAAACCATATAATCACATTACAAGGTCAACAATAAAATTTGAAGATTCTTTCCCACTACAAATTGTTATCTTCTCATTTAAGAGCATCCACATTGAAGATGTTTGCAGCAAATATGTCATACCCGGACGTTTTTATGCTTTGTGCGGCGGCTGTTGCATTAACAAGTTACGTTGCCAGTCCATGACAATTATGCAATCGTGATATTTACTGCAAAGAAAGAAAGACATCAGTATTTCTTCCTGCTTTGGAATCAACAAGAATGAAGGGTTGGATTATTCAACTAGGAAACTTGTAATAACAACACCCCAATAGAATTGCCAGAATTGGACCACCAAATTAATTTCAAAGAAAACATTCAGTAATATCTACAAACGATCCTCTCAAGCAATTAACAAAGGTACTTGCCTAGCACCTCCCATAGTTTTTTCGTTGATGGTTCTATAATTGAAGATGTCCCCTCAAATTAGTAAGGTTTGAACCCTCTACATGCTCCTACAGGATGAACAGGTATCTGGCATTAGAAAACTTTACTCATTTTCCTACCTGCGCCAATGCTCAAACTAATGAACTGCTTAGATCATGTGGAAGCATCTGAAAAAGATCACTGGGTACCTTTCTAATTCCATTTACTCAGAAATTGAATGCCAGTGCAGGCAGCCAGTTCAGCTAACGCAGTGTTATTGTTGTGAATGTCTGAGCGGAAGACTGGGGAGGCTTGCAAGTGTGTGCATATCTGGGTAATAACCTTTTGCAATCACCTCTCTGTAGAGGTCATAAGCTTCATCCACACATCCATAAGAACCAAGGGTGCTTATGATTGTATTGTAAGTAGCGAGACTGGGAGCATAACCCTTGGCCAGCATCTCTTTGAGGTTGTCTAGTGCAAGCTTCATATTTCCTGCCTTCGCAGAAACCATGACAAGAGCATCATATGTAACCTTGTCAGGAAGACAGCCAAATTTTAGCATTAAATCCTTCTGGTAGAAAGCCCTCGGCATATCACCTGATTTGCAAAACCAGCAAATAAATGTGTTGTAAACAACAACATTAGGGACATAACCATTTGCTACCATCTTCTGAAGGTGCTGTTGTGCATCATCAACCCTTCCAGCTCTCAGTAATGCATTGATAATAGTTCCATAAGTAATAACATTTGGCAGACAGCCCTTCCTCTGCATTTCCTTGAAAAGGTTAAATGCCTCATCCATATTTCCTAAGTTGCAAAGGATCTTAATAAGAATATTGTATGTTACAACGTCAGGTGCACCATTGGCTTTCTTCATTTTCTCAAAGAAGTAATATGCTGTGATTAGATTTCCGGCTCCACCAAAAATATGGATAAGGGCATTGTATGTGAACGTGTCACTTTGAACGCCATTAATTTTCATGTTTTTATAAAGCTGAAGAGCATCATCAACTTTCCCATATTTGCCAACACAAACAATAAGGCTATTATAAACTGTTGTATCAGGAACACAACTGTGATTCATCATGAATTCGAACACCTCCAAAGCTCTGTCCAAATCTGAAGCTTTTCCAAAGCTACTTATCAAGTAACTATAAGTATATACATCCAAAACTATATTTTTCTGTTTTGTCTGCTGAAATATTCTCCAGGCATCATCCACAAGACGTTCCCTGCACATGGCCCAAACAAGGGACCTATAAGCACTGGGTTTAATATGTTCACTCATCTGCTGCATTATATGTAGGTGCACCAAAGCCGCGTTCAGTTTTCCGAACTTACTGAATATACATATTAGATAACTAGATAACAAACTACCAAGGCCCTGCTTTCTCAGGTGTTTGAGAAGAATGTCAACCCTGTTCTCTTTTGCGACCCCATCAAGGACAATGGCATATGTAGAAATGTCCACACCGACAATTTCAGTGATTGATGTAAACAGCTCAGATGCTTCTTCCAGCATGCCACAACTACAGAGATTACTGATAATAGAATTATATGTTGTCTGTCTAGGCACGGATTGTAGCTTTAAAAGTTTCTGAAAAATGACATAAACTTTATCAAGTGGTGTTAATTTCAATAGAATACTCAAGAGAATATCAGCAGTAAGAATAGAAGGAACAAGCCCATAGATGTCCATAAGCTCAAAGACCTCAAGACATTCATTTGCTTTCCCTTCTATTTCAAGGGCCTCAAGTATGACATTAATGGTGAAGGGGCCGGGCATGTAGCCTGTTTCCTTCAGGTCCTGGAAGAATTGCCATGCCAGGTCTGTCTTCCCTCCTGTTGCATGGATACTAATCAAGGCTCTGTACGTCTCCAAATTAGGAATATAGCCATTCTTTTTCATATAATCAAATATCTCACGAGCCGCATCTAACCTACTAGCCTTTCCACATGCAACTATAAGCATATTAAAATTTATTAGCGAAAGTCTGCAGCCATCTGTTTGTGAGGACCTGAAAATATGGAGCGCCATATAAAAGCTCCCAATTCTGCAACAGTTATTAATCATGATCCCATATGTAAAGGCATCTGGCTTGCATTTGTTCTCTTCCAGTCTTAACTGTCCATATAACTTGTAAGCATCCTCTAAATTGTCTGCTTTCCAAAATCCATCTATTAATGAATTACAAATACATATATTAGGTTGTAGATTTGTTTCGTGCAATTGCTGGTATAATGCAAAAGCCCCTTGAATATGTTTTGCTTTACAAAAGGCGATAATTAAGGTAGTAAATGTAACAATGCTGGGATGACAACCCTCTTTACCCATCCTTAACAATAAGTGAGTTGCAGGAATTAAGTCACCAGCTTTACAGAACCCTGCAATTAGAATATTAAATGTAACTGCATCATGCAAACAGCCAAGCTTAGGCATCTCCTTAAATATTTGCATTGCTTCAACTATTCTTCCTGCTTCCACCAGAAAGTGAATCAACATAGATAAGGTGACCGTATCAAAATTCTTGTGATAACTTCTCATCTTATTGAAAATTAGGATGGCTGCATCAACTTTGCCTGCTTTGCCAAATGCACGTATACTTGCCTTTATCAAAGATTTAGAGAATAGACCATGGTATGTCATATCTTGAACCAAGGCCAAAACTGGTGCAATTTTGCCATCCTTGCTGAACGCATTAATGAGAATATTGAAGCTATGTAAGTTAATTTTGTATCCCCAACTGACCATATTTTTGTACAGTGCATCTGCGAGATTGACATACCCAGCTTTTACCAGCACGTCAAGAAAGCAGTTCAATGTAAACAGACTAAAATTGAATCCAGAAGCTCTAATCTTTTCCACTATTGCCACAGCTTCTGTAATGCCATAGGAGTGTTCGTGTAACATCGCAAGAGCAAGTAAAGTATTTACATCCATTTTGCAACGTTGTGTTTGCATGCCAGCTAAGACAATTAGGACAAGCTCCGTACTTCTGTTGAGACATAGTATTCTAAGTATTTCGTTATAAGTTTTGGTGTCGTGCTTGTAACCTACCGCCTTTTCAGACCATTTGAAGAAGATGTAAGCAATGTTTGGGTTCTTAAGCGTTTGCAAGGCCTGAAGAACGGACTTCGAATGCAAAGGAGGCTTGGTTGAATGGGGATTTTGAAATCTGGACTTGGATTTAGAATTTCCAATGTAGATGCAGCTCGAAGAACAAACTGACCTGTTCAGGATCCATACACGCCGTCGAGACCTTCTGTTTGGCGCGGATTCTTCAGGCAATAAAGGCCGCATACATTGACACGCATTTTCAGGCAAACATTCAATCCCCAGAGCTTGCATGGAGACTTAAACCCTGTTAAACCCGCATCACATCACCATCTCTCCACAACAGATCAAGATTTCGTTTTTACTTTCTTGTGCCGGAAAATGTTACCGGCTTGCTCAATACGGCAACCGCAAGTATACGGCGTGCTATACCATCGACACATACATGTAGATTAAAGGAAACTCAAGTAAAGGACCTTCTATTGAAATTGCACTACTTAAGAGTGTATCCCCATTAGGCCAGCACCAGCAATTTCAAGTAGGTCTCAGTTACCAGTTTCCGAAACCACCATTCCCATTGCACCTGTGATGGTAGTTACTGGTTTAGGGTATTCAAAATTCAGAAGCTTTCAAATTTATCTGATTTGGAGTTCTAGGCCTGTGCCATATCAGCAAAATCGAACTCCAGGTGATGAATGGGAATGCTACTCCAGTGCCTGTAACTTGCGAGGTGTCACAGGTACCGGCCAATTTTGGGCGTAATGGGGATGCACCCTTACACTAAAATTGCAACGAGTATTATCCTGGCCACAAGGAAAAAGCGCCCCTATTTGCAATGATTTGCAAACCCTATGATGCAGGAAGTTTCTATATTCGTTTTTTTTTAAAACCATTGGTTATTTTGTGTTTGAATTTTAAGGCAAACATGTACGCTTGGTATTCTAGTTGGATGGGGCTGCGTTTTTGTTGGAGCTCTATTTTGTGAGATTTAGCCATAGGTTGATGTGTCGTGGCATGAGGGCCTAGATGCCAGGAGATTTTATTTCAGGTTAGTGTTTATCTTTTAGCGTCTGGCCTGTGGTATGCGCCTTAATCCGAAAGAAGGCAGTTGATTTGTGATGGAAGTTGATTTGTGATGGAAGTTGCTTTGATGTCGTTGCCTGCAGGTCGTGCTCTCCCTGTCCTTTTTGTGATTCTTATTTCTCTTATTGCTCTTGTGAGTATGAGGAAGGCTGCAAGGGCATGTGGGGCAGTAGCAATTGCATGCTCTAAGAAAAAAGAGAAAGCCAAATTGTTCCAACCTGGTGATGGCAAGTGGATTGATGTGTCTGTGTAGTGGGATGGACGTTAATTTGTTATTCTTTGAAAAGCTTACAGGCTTCTTGAGGTCCATGTGTATGGCTGTGTGGTCAGTGTAGAAAGGGGAGTAAAGAATGACAATCTGCATTTGCAAGGTGTTTTTTGCATTGCGGCTCAGAATGCTAATGTTGTGAACAGGTCAATTAAGCAATATCTGGGGTGGCAGGATGGGAAGTCAAATGGGTATATGTTAGTTTGCAAGGTTTTGAAGGATTCGAAGTTACATTCTTTTAAAGGGATGTTGGGTTATTGCCTCAAGGATAGGAAAACCGCATGATAAATATGCTTTCCATAACATCATTGATGAGCATGTTGAGGAGGGAAAGCGGCTCTAATCTATGTACGGTGTCGGGAACTTGTGAGGAAAATGTTATTCTTGACCATAGGAACTTGACTTTTAGAGCAATCCACTATAGGAATTATCAGGTAAGTGGTAGGCTCAATCCTCGTTTAATTTACATTGTGACAAAAATGTGATTAGAACAAATACCTTTTGCTTCTCCACTACTTGGGTTATCCCCCATAAATCTGCTTATATAGAACCGTGTCCATGTTGCATAAAGAGTTTCTTGTAAGCCCCATGCTGCTTCTGCTAAGGATGTGGTATGTGTTATTTTTGAATCAGATGAGTGCATCAAGCCGATTAACAGGATTGGAAAGTGAAGACGCAGGTATTGGATGATGGGACACTAAAAATGAGTCAGACATCTCGTTTCAATGTGAGGATCCTGCTGATATCTTTAGGCCGAATGCACCTATGCATGTGGGCGCCGATTTCATGCCCCTTAATCTGGATGAGTATATGCTTGATGTTGCGGTTTATTTAAAATAATGATGTTGTAAAATGTGGTAGCGAAGTGATGATGCCACTGCGCTTGTATTGTTTTCATGTGTGTTATTCAGTTATTGTTTGAGATCATGTTTCATTTTATCGATGGGTTGATATCGTGTGGTAGAATGGAATGAATGGAAGTTGTAGACCTTGCAGGTTGCATAAATTCGAACGTTGGACACCTCATGGAGCACATGCAAAGATGCCAGGTATAGTTTCAATTTTGTAGCTATGTGGAAATGCTTGGGTTTGATTCCCTGTGAGCCATTTGATGTTAAAGTTTCAATTTTGTAGCTATGTGGAAATGCTTGGGTTTGATTCCCTATGAGCCATTTGATGTTAAACTTGTTGTTTGCTTCTTGGTATGACAAATGATTGAAGTTTGTCAACATTATGTATTCATTAAAATGAACCATTACGTATTCATAGGATAAGCTTATAATTTTTGACGTATTTTTATATTGCCGGTATATCAGTTTTAGGGATTCCTATACAAGAATGGCAATACTTGCCATTCTTGGCATGGAAATAGGGCAATGCGCAAATTGTGGAACCTTGTTGACATGCCAGGATTGGCAAGTAAATTGCCATTGCTGCAACGTGAAAAACAATAAGGTGCAATTCAACGGACCAGAATGCAGCGGAATGTAGGGTAGAATTGCGGAATGCCGGGTAGAAGTGGAGATGAAATTTTGACGACCTTTTTTTTGGTCTGGTACCGTTCTTGGAAAAGAAAAGTGCCATGTGGCGCGGCGTGATAAGCCGATAGATCTGAATTACATCTAATTGTCCTTTAAGTTTTATTAAAAAGCTTTTACGGGGTATAAGGGCCTCACCGGGGCCTCACTCGATAAAAACCCAAGTAACCTGTGAATTGATTTTGTTCAAATATACCATCGGAAAAACGATGTGACGCCAATGTTGATCAAAAAAGCAAGTTGTGGAGCCGATTTTGATCATAAACGCGAATTCACACGGGGGGTGACTTCGGGCAACGAGAGTTGTTGGATGGGCATATTCACGACTTATGCCTTGATTTGGACCGTAGATAGCGATCCTCATTTGTGGGGTATGCTCGT
>JAANSK020287868.1:0-10641 GCA_011763485.2 Isoetes engelmannii | reverse complement strand
GTATCTATGGCATGTACCAGTGACGTGGCATACATAATATACGGTATTTATACCGTATAATATTATGGAACGTCACATCACATGTCCAATTGGGCGCTGCCCAGAGGCGTGACGTTAAAATGTTTATCTTATGTTATCTTATCTTTTCCTCACTTTGCATTGCCTCTTCAAAGGAATTTGGAATTATCACATCATCTAGAATAGTCATGATCTGTTCATGCTGTATATTCAAATTTTCAATTCTCCTGCTTCTACCAAACTCGTTTCTACCATAAATTTCTTTGTCTATTTGTGCTTCTTCTGCAAGTTCTTGGGCATGGCTTTTCCTCCTTGGTAATAGTCTACCATCATTTTGACCTTCCTCTTGATTTTTGTTGTTTGGTTCAGTAGCTTCATGCTGTGATGCGTGACCTTGAATACCCTGTTTTTCCTCATCATCTATTTCGGATTCCATATCGACCTCCTCATCATAGCCAACTAGAAAGCCTATGTCTACTTTATCATCCAATTTTCTCCTCGATTCAGAGGGAATATGTGCATACACCAGACATCCATAGCTTTTGAAATAATCATAATCTATCTTTTCTTTGTTTGTGGACCACAGAAGTTCAGGTATGTTACCTTTTATGCTTGAAGATGGGAGCGAGTTTTGGATAAGTATGGCAGTCTTCAAGGCCTCCTCCCAGAGGTAGTTTGGCAAGCCACTCCTCTTGATCATGGTTCTAACAACATCCATGATTGTTCTATTTTTCCTTTCAGCCACTTCGTTTTGCTGAGGAGTATGTCTGCAAGTTAGCTGCCTTCTTATGCCATTAGCAATGCAAAAGAGACGGAATTTAGTTAATAAATACTCTCCTCCCCTATCAGACCTGATACATTTGAGCTTCTTACCTGTTTGCCTCTCCACTTCTGCCACATATTGTGTAAAAGCTGCTAGTGCTTGGGATTTTTATTCTAAGCAATAAGTTTTACACTTCCTACTGTAATCATCGATAAAGGTGATGAAGTACCTCTTATTGGCCCATCCTTTGACATTTAGAGGACCATATAGGTCCGTATGCACAAGCTCCAAAATTTCCTTGGCCCTAGTTTTTTATTTTGCAAAAGGTTTCCTGTTTAGTTTGCCAAGTGCACATCCTTCACACACAAATTTATCAGCCTTTACATCCTTGCAATTGATCAAGCCTTTCTTTGCGAGATATTTCAAGTTATTGCAATGAGTGTGGGCTAATCTATTATGCTAAAGTTCAAAATCTGAAATTCCAAGCAAGTTTATGCTGCTAGTAGCCATGTTATTCATTTGAAACAAATTGCCACATCTTTTTGCAAGAAACTTCAAATCATTTCCAAGAAAGATTCTACATGCTTTCGAGTCAAAATTAACTCTATAACCCAAATCTACTAACTGGCATACTGAAATTAAATTCTTGACTATAGTTGGCACACACAACACATTTTCCACATCTACAACATTCCCATTTAGATCAATGAGCTGCAGCAGTCCTACTCCTACTTCTTGCAATGCTCCATTGCCTACTTGGATTCTTCTGGATTGAGTTGAGCTCAGATTCTTGAGTAGATCAGTAGATTGCACTATTGATCTCTCAGCTCCACTATCAACTACAAGAGGATCACCCTCGTTAGCAAGAACATTTTCATTAAATGTAGCAAAAGCATGAATTACCTCTTTCTCATCTACAGTTTTAGTTTTGTCCTTTTCTTCCTCCTCAGTTGCAACATAAGTACCACTTGTACCTCTACCTCGACCTCTATTTGCACCTGCTCTTCCTCCTCTAGTGGAATATGCCTTACCCTTTCCTCGACCACATTCATTTGGTGAAGGGCACTTTGCTGCCACGTGACCTCTCCCTCCACATGTATAGCAATTGATTTCCTTTTTTAATTTAGGACATTCATTTTTGAAGTGCCCCTGTTCGTGACAATTATACCACGTGATCTTATCCTTATCTCTTTTTCTAGCATACAGAATTTCTGATGATTCTTCTCCTTTACAATTTTCTTCTGTTCATATTCATCGGGAAATTTGCAGGACTGGACTTCTCTCAGGGACATTGACACCTGCTGCTGCTAAATCAGCTATGATGTTATCGAATTTATTGAAAAGTTATGATACATCCTCTTCATCTTTGAGTTTTAACCCCCTTAGTTCATTTTCAAGCAAATCTATCTGTGAGGATGTCTTTTCCTCAAAATGTTTTAGCATGTAAAGCCACATCTCTCTAGGACTCAGATTTCTTAACTTAAGCCTGATGGTAGGGCTTACCTTGCACGAAATGATGCCTTGAGCTTCCTTGACCTTTGAGTACAAGGATCTCCCTGCTGCCTGATTGCTTGCCCCTGCTGCTCCTTCAGCAATAGTACCTCCAGTACTTGCATTAACTCTCATATTAATGGATACAGATCCTTCTGATGCTGACCTTGTGAGTGTGTTGACATTCGCATTAATGCTTCCATCTGGATCAACCAGATCTCAGAGGTCTTCCACCTCTAAAATATGTTTCACTGCATCCTTCCACACTTGGAAACCGGGTCCTCCCTTGTACACTTCAACAGTACTGAGTAAACTTACTCCATATCTTCTTGACATCTTGACAAACCTGCTCTGATACCAGATGTTGGAAATAGAGCAATTTCACAATGTGATTATCCCCTTAGTATTTCTACACCACTAGCAGACAAATAGTTAGTTAATATTGTTTAACTAACTAATACTTAGAAATTCCAATGGTTCGAATGCACAAGATAATTTTAAAGCACGAAACACTGTAGCTCAGCACTACAGAATTTACTGTAGCAGTTTCAAACTCAGAGAAACTCCATATTCATCAATATCTAAACTGTATTCCTCCTTATTATGATCAATCCGGCCATTGTGAGAATGCAGTTAGCCAATTCATGTATTTACAGGTAACGTCCGACGGTTATGCCATCGGATTTGACCAACCTAATTTGGTCTGGTTTTGAATAATTTAAGGGGCCAAAACTAACGTGCCATCTTTCTTTTATACTTGAAATAGAGGGTCCAAAAATAACAACTGATTCCCTCTTTAACAACCAAAACTAATTTTACACTTACATATGAAAGGCATGTACCTTTTATGCACGAATATGCTTGGAGAGCTTTTTTGTCCATGGTCTATACTTGGTGTGTCTGCAAATGTACATCCTGCAATATATACTGAATCATATGATGAACAACCATATTAAAAATCCTACATGCCAAGACAAAGTATTGTTCCATAAGCTATCTCATTGTCTAGAAAAGGACTTAGGAAGCCAAGGAATGCAGGTAGAATCTTATCATCAATTTTTTTGTCCTTGGCAACTATAGGCTTGGCATATTCTGCTGAAGCCTGCAAGTTTTCTGCATCTGCATCTGGGCCATTTTCACAAGTACTTTTGTAGGGAACCTCACTTAGCTTATAACCAATTTGTGGTGACCCTAATAACCCATTATTGGTTTTTCATTATGAATGGATTCTCCTCTTTGCTGAATATCTACCTTTGGCAAAGACATTAGTCTGCCACAATTGCAAGTCCAATGATCAAGGTAAGGTTATCGAACTAGCCGAGTCTGATAACTCAAAATGCGTGACCGAGGTTGTACATCCAAGGCTAGATATTTGGCCCGTAGGCCAAGGCTCGCTAGGGCCAAAGGCCGAGCCGAGGCCTACTTGTTCAGCTGAGGTCATGCATTTTTGGTTTTCAGACGAGGCGAAGCCCGATAACCGCCTTATCAGTCTTATAAATAGTACTGATAACTAATTATCAGTACTCCTCGTACTCCTCTAGTACTAATAATTAGTTATCAGTACTGGAGGAGTGATGATAATAAGTTATCGGTACTCCTCCAGTACTGATAACTAGTTATCATCACTCCTCCAGTCAGCCTGCGTCAATTATGATAATAAAAAAACAAGGACTCTAATCTAACACACAAGATTCCGATAAGGTATATGCTGAGAGGCCAGACGCACAAGGCAGAAGCATCAATCTGAATTTTGTGATATTCTGTGGCAACACACTGCAGCCAGAAACAGTTCATACTATAATTAATCACTTTGTTATTCTGTAGCACATACTAATGTTTCATCAAGGACCAGTACAACCTAAAATTAAAACTGCAGTAAGTGGTTCTTTTAGGATCATATCCAAAAAAAAGGTGTTGCTATCTGGAACTGTCTGCATGAAATAAAACACATAAGACACATAAGAGCAGTAAGAGGGAAATGAAATTTGACAACCTTGAGCTCACCGTGAGTTTCTTCTTTGGGTCTTCAAGACTTCCAGGAGGTAGCAAGGTTGTGCTTTGACATCCTGAGATCCTGTTGAAACTACTCTTGGACCCAAATCCTATAAGAAGGCTGCCATCACGGCCTCATCCCTGCAACCAATGCCTCTAGGGCAAGAAGCTCTAAAGTCATTCTTGGTATTTTGCTCTATTCTTGGTATGTTTGCCCTATTCTTGTGGTCAAAATGCTTCTTCCCATCTTCATCTGCAGCTTTTGTCGTCGGGTGTGGGAATCATTCTGCCGTTTCTTCCAGCAAACAATCACCAGATGTCTACATGTTTTCAAGATTTTTTTTTCCAGATAAGCAGAATCTCCACCCCAAGTTCTATTTCATGATCTGTAGATGGGGCATGTGGCATAACATGAAATGATTTTGGCGATCCAACTTGAAGATTCACTACATTTTCTAATATAGGCTGACGAAAGGGAAGCTATTGTTGTTGTTTATATATTGAGAGAAATAGCTCTTTTGATAAGATAAACATGAAAAATATTTGATCGAGCTTGGATAGATTTATTAACTTATCAATTAAGAAGACGTGCAAGAGTTAAGGAAGTAGAAGTACTTACAGAAGCCGTCTTCTCCTCCTCCTCCTCCCCCAAAAATTTTAGGTCAATGTATAGGATGAAGCTCTTACTTCTTTTACATGGTTTAAGAGATGTTTATGTTTTCTTTTTTCTACATATAGAAGAATTGCCACACTTTTGTATACACGTTATCATTTGTATTTAGGTCCACACTTCATGTGGAATTTAGAGCAAATGCTTTCATGCGACCCTCACATAGTTAGATCTAAATATAAGGGAGATTCGCTTCCATAGTACATCTTATTGGTGGGTTTAGAAGAGAGTAAAAATATGTTTTTTAACTCTTAGTTACCCAGAAGAGGACTTGCATGAAGAAGAAAGCACATTCACAAAATACATTTCCATAGTCAACAAAAAAAACGTACATAGAAAACCGTAGTGTAACCGATAGAAATGAATGATACTACATATGCGCTCTATAAAAACTATCGGTATATTAAACACAAATAAAACAACACAATCATATGGAAATAAAGCATAGCAAAACTGCCATATAATTATATGTTTTGCCCGACGAACCATTATTCTGTGAATCATTTACTGGTTGCGAAAACTGGAAAGGTAAAAAACCTATGACTTTTGAATTCAAAATGAAAAATTGTATTAATTACACTTTTAATTATAAAATTTCACACATATGTGGGTTTCATTGAAGGAAATTAATGTCTGATATACCAAAGATTGAGATTGAAGTTGTTGAATTATTATGCATCTTAGAGCGAGACTTTCCTACCAGCTTCTTTGATCTTCAAGTGCATCTTCTACTAATACATCTTTCAGAGGAGATTGGTTTGATGGAACCAGTTCCTGGATGTTGGATGTTCTTTTTAAAATGATATATAAAAGTTTTATAATATTTTGTTTGTCAAATAGCTAGGCCAAAAGGTGTATGGCAGAAGGACATTTGCTGCAGGAGATCTTTTTCTTCATGGCTGATGCCACCACATCAATAGAAGAGGATGCTCCACATATATGGAAGAAAGAGCAACGCGTGGAGGATATGGGAGAAGTTCTTGAAGGCCTTGGAATAGAACGCGACCTTGATGATGAGATGTATATGCAGATAAACAAGTTTGTGATGGCAAATTGTGATAGTATAGATGAATGGCGAGAAAAGTATGAGATTGCACGAAAAGATGATGAGGATGACAGAAGACTCCAAGTCCCAGCAAAAAGTTCACGTCGTGGAAAATGTTCAAAGGACACATGTGGGCCTGAGAAGTTGCCTAACATCATGCCACTTGAGTGGTTAATAGGTCAGATGGAAGAGGATCAAGAGAAGGGCATTGAAATTTCACCAGATGAACCTAGTGCATCAGTTGGATATTCAAGAAAGGTATATTATAATCTTTGCACTACTTTAATCTATTTTTTTTGTTGTTGATTATGGTGATAATACATGTGCACATGCACGTAAGATACCATACATCCATGTAGGCATGCGGCCAATATTTTCTTTTGTCGCCAGCATTGATAGGGGAGGAGTTACATATGATTGTGGCATTGCAGCCTATTTTGAGCAAAAAAACCAATCCTCTATAAGGGATAATCAGCCAGTAGATAATGACTTCAATTATGTTGGTCAAATAATAGACATTATTGAAGTTGATTTTTGTTCCTTCAAGATGAATGTTTTGAAGGAAAGGTAGTTTAAAGCATCGTATTGAGGAAGAAATCACAGGATGAGGCAACACCCTTTAACTAGGTGAACTCCACTCAATTCTTGAGAGACATGGACGAAGAGCTGAAGCAAACCCAAGTAAGTATTTGTTGGATTGGGCTACTTTTGCTTTTGAAAGAATTAAGATATCAAATAGGAACAAGAGACATAAAACAGATATGAAGGAGGTTGCATTGAAGAACATTCATATGGGTGTTTCCTATTTAGAAACTGACATGTTAGATTTTGAAGATTCTATTTCACGTATCCAACAGAATATCAGAGAGCTGGAGGTTCAGAAAATCGGAGTTGAGGATTTGCTGGCAGGTTTTGATGAGGCAGCAGCTTCTGTCTCAAAGAGTATGCAGCAGACTAAAGTTATGATTGAAGACCTTGTGGAGGTTTGCCCAGATGAAGACCAGGTCATTGGAAAGCTTTGTCAAGAAGATGAATCCAAGCTTGGATTATCACTGCTCACAATTCTGAAAAGAAAAAGGTAAGCTGATAACAGTGTTGATTTGGACCAGAAACTAACAGATCTAAAAGTAGACGTGCATGCTAAAACTGCAGCTGTTGATGAGTACAAAATGAAGGTCAGAAATCTGCAGTACTTGGGGGATAATTTTATTAACACAAGCATTGTAAAACCGTGTGATGGCAGCCTAACAGTTATTAATTTTCAAGATAGTTGCCTAGTTTGTGGCTTTGCTTTCACCCAGCTTATACTATGTTTGTCCAATTGATTTGTGGACACAAATATCACTTGTTTTGTTTCCAACAATGTGTGGAAAACCTTTGATGCATGGTTTGCAAACAAGAAGTGCCTAGAGAGTTATATGCTGAACTTGGCTACCTGGATTACTTACCTACCAAGGAGATTGAAGAAGAGCCAGCTCAAGCTGATGCTGAAGATGCAGAGGAAGATGCTGATAATGTACAGGATCAGGTCAAGAGACCTTTAACTAGGTCTATGACATCACCACAGAAAGGCAAGAAATTGCTAATTTTAGATTTTAATTGAAAAAGTTTCTTTTTACTATTTTTTTGTTATTGCAGTTGTTTCCAGCAGGAAGAGAAAAGGAGAAGACGAGACTTTGAATGCTGCTGCCACTGAACTTGATGTTCAAAATCTCCCACCAGTACAAGAGGATGTTGCAAATGTTGAACCTGCAGCTAGTGAAGAAGTTATTGTGGCCAAGCTTCCCAATCAATGGAAAAGGTAAGTCTAGGAAGTGAAATGCACGACCTTCTGCGGCAACTACTGGTGAGTATTTGCTGGCCTTTTTAATAATGTATGTTTGTTTGAAAGGCATCAAGTTTAACTATGTTTTTTTCAGATGTGCCAAAAAGTGGAAGGCA
The DNA here is from genome assembly GCA_011763485.2 of Isoetes engelmannii. Classification (NCBI taxonomy): domain Eukaryota; kingdom Viridiplantae; phylum Streptophyta; class Lycopodiopsida; order Isoetales; family Isoetaceae; genus Isoetes; species Isoetes engelmannii. The sequence continues at coordinate 2,721 of JAANSK020287868.1, read as the reverse complement.
AAAAGGTCCAAAAAAGAAGGGTGCATGTGCTAAGCAGCCTTTAAAGAAATCTGCCAAAGAGACTCCTGCCAAAGAGAATCCAACTCCAAAAGGGAAATTAGTGAGGAAATATGCCAAGAAAAGTGCCTCTGAATTTCCAAAGAGTGCACAAGTTGAGAATGATCCCTCAGGTATGTGTTTAAAGTAGGATAAATTTAATCTTTGTCTTCATTTTCAAATAAATAATTTCATCAATTTGTTTTGCAGATGCTACTTTGAGCAATCCAGCTGAGTCCTTTAACTCCAGCCAGATTGCAAACATGTGGTTTGAATTTGCAACATTGCCAGCAGGTAGCTTGGTGCAAAATGCAGAGGCAACTGGAAGCCAACATCCTGCCATGCGCATAGATTTAGGTGTTGCGGTGGAGTTGGAAGCAATACCAGCAATGCCTGCAATGCTAGTTCCTGAAATTCCATATGTTCCTCAAATGCCAATTGAAATGCCATATGTTCCTCCAATGCCAGTTGTTCCTGAAATGCCAGTTGTTCCTGTCATCCCAGTTGTTGAAGCAAGTGATGTTCCTATATCTGGATCTGCCAGTGTCTACCACACACCTGAAGTTCCCATTCATACACCTGATGTTCCCAAAGCTGATGAGGATAGTGATGAAGAGAATATGACCCTAGAACAATGTGTAGAGAAGAAGAATACTCTAAACATACCAGGTTTGTAAATGATTTTTATTCTTTATGTTTTCCAACTCTGTTTGTTAACTATTTGCAACTTTAACTTGCAGACTGACGAAGACTCAATTTGCTGAAGTTATGGCTTGGCTATAAAGACTACTTTTTGCTGACAGAGCTTCTTTTTTAACGAAGTCTGTCTTTTTTGACAATGTACATATACTTTCACAATGAATGAAAACAGGCTTTATTTCAATTTGGAGATTATATGCATGCACAGGTTTACTTTAGGAACAGGTTTACTTTAGGCACAGGTTCAACATCTGAATGTGAACATCTGAACACAGGTTTTATTGAATGTGAACATCACATATTGCAAACTGAATGCAATATGCGAACATCTGAAATTGCAAAGTGAATGCTGAAAAACCCAAACAGAACTTGAACAAAAAGAAACTTAACACTTAAACACTTTGAAGTTTTCTCAACACTTGAACAAAAAAACATTGTTCAAAAAAACACTTAACACTTAAACACACAAACACTTAACACTTATTTACACTTAAACACTTATTTACACTTATTTACACAACCACTCCAAGTGGCAAGATCAAGTGGCAAAGTTTCCACTAGGACCCACGTGGCATGACCATACCACGTGCCATGTTCCAAGTGTACCACGTGGCACCTCCATACCACGTGCCATGTTCCAAGTGTGCCACGTGGCATGTTGCCTAAGTGTGTCAAGTGCCTTTAAGTGTGTCAATGCCTAAGTGTGCCTAAGTGTGTCAAGTGCTTAAGTGTATCAAATGTGAGTGTACCAAAAGTCAAAGTGTACCAAAGTGTGTAAGTGCCCTCAAGTCAGTCAAGTGCCTAAGTGAGCCTAAGTGTAAGAACTTAAAAAACTAAGTGGCAAGCCAAGTGGCATGTTTGAACTGTGCCATGTGGCATGTTCAAGTGTGGCATGTTCCATTTGTGACATGTCTTGTTCCTAGTGTGTCATGAACATGACAAGTGGCATGCCATAGATACGTGGCATGTAATCAGGTTGCCACTTGGCATGTTCAAGTGTGGCATGTTCCATGTGTGCCTCTGGCATGTTCCTAGTGTGTCATGAACATGACAAGTCATAGCCAAGCCACGTGGCACCTCCATACCACGTGCCATGTTCCAAGTGTGCATGGTACAAGTGGCAAGTTCCAAGTGGCATGTTCCTAGTGACATGTGGCATGTTCCTAGTGTGCCACGTGGCATGTTCGAGTGTGGCATGGTACTAATGACAAGTGGCATGTTCCTAGTGAAAATTTCCTAGTGTGACATGTGGCATGTTCCTAGTGGCATAACATTGTGGCATGTTTGAACCATAGTGGTGACATTGAATTTGTAAAATTGTAACTTGGTAAATTGAATGTATACCTAGTGGTAAAATTGTAACCTAGTGGTAAATTGAATGTTCCATGTGTGTCATGAACATGACAAGTGGCATGCCCTAGCATGTTCTAAGGTTCCACGTGGCATCTTCCAAGGTTACCACGTGTCATGTTCAAGTGTGGCATGTTCCAAGTGTGACATGTAATGTTCCTAGTGTGTCATGAACATGACAAGTGGCATAGCTAAGCCACGTGGCATATTCCAAGTGTGCCACGTGGCATATTGAAGTTTGGGATGTTCCTAGTGACATGTGGCATGTTCCTAGTGACATGTGGTTTGTTCCTAGTGACAATTTCCTAGTGTGAGTTGTGGCATGTTCCTAGTGGCATAACATTGTGTCAAGTTTGAACCATAGTGGTGACATTGAATTTGTAAAATTGTAACCTAGTGGTAAATTGAATATGTGGCATGTTTGAACCCTTCACAATTGAATAGAAACGATCATTTAAATGATCATTGAGTCACTAACAATTAGGGGACCTGAATATTTCCTCCCTGCCAGAATATTTCAGACCTGCTACGTCTATGTAGACCTGTACAGTTTTTTCCAAAGTTACAGTAGACCTGTAACCAAGTTTTTTCCAAGATATGCTTGCAAGATAGCAGGTTGGAAGTCTTCCATTTGGC
>JAANSK020287857.1:0-10641 GCA_011763485.2 Isoetes engelmannii | reverse complement strand
TTCTCTGTAAAATCTTCTTCTTTCTTCACCAGATTGGAAGCTATTATTAGGCAAACTGTCCATGAAGCTATAAACCATAGTAATCTGCAATTTCAGGCAACCAGGGATTGCACTGACGAGCAACTTCAAGAGTTAACTCAGGTAACCAGGGATTGCAGTGATGAGCAGCTTCAAGAGTTAAGTAGGATTTTTGCAAAACCTCGATCTTTTGACATATGACCGATATGCATCTATTAAGATTACACAAGGCAGTCGGAGAAAGAGAAATGTTCACGGCGGCTTACACAAGAGAGTTGGAGAAAGAGAAATGTTCGCGGCGGCCCAAGGCCGCCGCGATAAATTTCTTGTATATATAATTAATAGTGTAGCTCAAATATTTATCATACATGGAGCCTGAAATTTATGGAGATTTTGTAAACATAAAGCTGTTTTCTCCGTTTTATGATTTATCCAGCTGGTTGTCGCACCAACTTGCATCAAAACTATCTTTTTTTGCAGTTTACTGATACTAGGATTAGCTTCTAGTTATATCCATTATACTTTTTAATTTCTGCCCCTTCCATGCCATCGCAAGTATCATGTCACCTTTTTTCATGCTTTAACAGTTTCTGGAACTTCGATGCTCTTTTCCAACCCCAACAACATCCTGCTCGTGATTCGCATGACACCTTTTTCCTTCAAGGTTAGCAAGTAAGCTTTGCAGATGTTGCCTTTTGGTTTACTCATCACATTTTATATTATTGACCATTACAGTCCCTGCAAGAGTGCATACTTTTCCTGAGGACTACCTGTCGAGGGTGAAGGATGTCCATGAATCTGGTGGATACGGCTCAATTGGGTGACCAGACTGTACTCTCAAGTGAAGAATACCAGAGCAATGAAGCATTTCTTATGTTCTATGTTCTGTCTTTCAGATATGGCTATAACTGGAAGAGGGAAGAAGCAGAAAAAAATGTACTTCGGACACATACTACTGCAGTGTCATCACGTATGCTTTACAAGTTAGCTCAGGTATCTTTATTTATTGTAATCTTTCCTTTACTGCTCAACTTAGCTTATGACGCACAGGAGAAGTTTGTGCCAAGAAAGTACTTCTCAATTGATCGTGTTTTCCGGAATGAAGCTGTTGATAGGACACACCTTGCAGAGTTCCATCAGATTGAAGGTCATTTCTGAGAAACTAAAAGAATATATTAGAGCTCTGTGAAATTTAGTTCTTGCCTATTTCACACGTAACAAAAATAACACAGTTGTAAGAATCTCATGTACTGACGAGGATAAGAAAGAAATAATATGCAAGCGTAAGCAATCCTAGCTCTAGAGTAAGTATGCTTGATTGTGGTTTTTGTCGTGTCAGCAACAGGCGTGCATGCCACATCAGCAAACAGAATGACACACAGACGTGGAATGCTCATATTTTCTAACATCTCCTCTGATGACTAGCACTAGTTAAATCATTCAGACTTCAACTATAAGAGAAATGAAATTATAACACATTATTATGCAGAAAAATGTAGCAGCTGCTTCATGTATGTGAATTGATGTCCTGAGAGTGCCTTGGTAAAGCCATCAGCTGCTTGATCTTTAACTGAGCAATAGGAGAGGGAAAGGGAACCATTATCAAGCTGTTACATAAATTGATGTCAAGATTCTTGATCTGTAAATGTCCTTTAAAATCACAATAGATTGCTGCTGGTATGGTCACCATACCAAGATCCTTATACAAATGAATAAGCCATAGACAAAGGGCCTTAAGTTCTGCTTCAGTGGTACTAATACTAGTAGTAGACTGTTTCTTAGAATACCAAGTAACTGGATTTCCTCCAAAGAAAGATACATCTCCTGTGAGACATTTTTGATGATCAAGATCAGTAGAAGCCATATCAGAGTCTCAAAACAAAACCAACTTGAACGGTGGCTTTAGCATAGAAAAATCCTGTGAGGCACAAGGCACATTTTTGGAGCTAAAACAGTAATATTTGGAACATTTAACATGTAAAACAGTGAGCATCCTTTTAAGTTCAGAACTGTTGTATTTATATAGGTATCTTCTTTGTCTGATTCGTCGTATACCATAACATGGGATCCTGTTCAAATTTCAGGGCTTATTTGTGATAGAGGGCTGACACTCGGGGATTTGATTGGTGTACTGAACGAGTTCTTTTCTCGGCTTGGTATGTGATTTATTATTTTGCTCAAACATTGCATGTCTAAGGTCTTTGGCATTTTTTGACAAGACATTATTATTCAAACATTCAACATGACCTATTATCATTGTACATATCTATCTGCATTGAACTTAATTCCTTGACTTCCCTTTGTATGATTAATAACCAACTTCAAATGCTGTTTCTTATAGGAATGAAAAAGATAAAATTCAAACCTGCATATAATCCATACACAGAGCCCAGCATGGAGATATTTAGGTAAGAAGCAATCTTTGAGACTTGTGATATTGGGGTGAATCTTGAAATATCTCCCCTCTTGCAGTTTTCATGAACAGTTGAATAAGTGGGTGGAAGTTGGAAACTCTGGCATGTTTCGGCCTGAAATGCTTTTACCCATGGGTTTACCAGAGGATGTTTCCGTGATCGCTTGGGGTTTGTCTTTGGAGAGGTTACTCGTCATTCTTATTCCCTTGTATATTCTTCAGTGATCTTCATCAGAATGTCACTTATACAATTTATTTGTTGCTTTCTTTGCAGACCGACCATGATTCTTTATGGCATAGATAATATTCGGGACCTGTTTGGTCACAAGGTATCATTCTGTTTATGTGCTCTGTCTTCATTTTCATAAGACTCATCCCTCTCTTTTCGTTTTTGGACAGGTTGATTTGGATATTATAAAAACAAACCCTCTCTGCCGTCTTGGAATGCAGTAATGTGTGGGGATCAACTTTGCAGAGTACACCATCCTTTTCGCAAAGAAGTTTTCTGCCCTTGTAAGGTCAAATTTCAATTTTTCCAAAAGCGTATCCCAAGCTACCAATTTGTAAGGATTTTCGGGTCTAATGAAGATCAACTTGAAGATCAAATAGCACCAAAGGTTTATGCAGCCATTTTCAAGGATTCTAATTACGATCTCTATGGGTTTTTTATGGTAATATTGAATGTCAGCCGTGGATCTGGAGCATATGCTTGGAATGATGCTAGATCGACAGCCACCATCGTTTTGGAAAAAAAAAAAAAGGGGTGCCACTTCCTAAGGTCTCGATCGCACACATGGTCTGATGATTGCCATAAGAAAATATCAGGAAGCTCAATAACAAAAACAACCATTGAAGCTTGAACAGAGAAACAAAGGTCTTCCTCCTTGTCTCCCCTGCACTGTGGCAGCCCTCCAGCATTGGCATCAACATGATCAGGCCTGCCAGGAAGCCCTGCCCCAGCTTCAAAGAGATGGGATTCTTCATACAGCGGAGCAGAGGGGAGGATTAGGTGAAGCAGATTTCTTTTGTTATAATGGAGCAGATTATAAGGCTCCTTTGGTGTTTCTTCTGCTATGCCTTTGAATGGCAGCATGGTGTTTCTTCTGCTATGCCTTTGAATGGCAAGTCTGTCAGCGGGCAGCTCTTCCTTCACCATCCACACACAAATATTAGCTAGGACGTCCCATCCCTGCACACGAATCCTCCTGTAGCTCTGCTATGGAATTTCAACAAGAAACGCTCGGTCAAATTTTAACATGGGATTTGAGCCCACCATCACCCTAAAGGCCCTACCTCCAGAACACCCTGCTCCATTGCTCCTGCTCCAGCCCATGTGACGAAGAGGAAACCACTTGTCCTATTTACATAAAATGCCCTTTGTTTTAGGAAGGGCATTTTCGTGATTTTCACAAACTTTTAACAACTTATTCATCGTCCTGTCCCATTTATACAATATTTGGTTAATTTGGTTCGAGCTGGCGGGCCGTGAGCGGCGGAGTGTCTTACACATAGTCTAGGTGTTCGGACTCCTGTAGCTTTTCTATAAGGATTGATCTAAGGTGTTAGGTTGTATTTTTTAAAATATAGATTTTTGGCTCATTACCACCGAGATTTTCCCAAAACAACTCCATAGATAGTGCATTTTTTGGGTTTCTTGAAGGGCAAACCTTTATGGGTCATGGTAATCAGGAAACAAACGGGGCGTTAGATGCAATTTTTTTCGGGATGTGCAAAACAACCCTAATGTACATCAAAGCATGTTTTTTAGCGCAACAGCCTAACCTCGGGTGACACAATATCTGAAAGCCTAGGCTATCCATGTGTCCTAAAAAATGAAGTGGACTAGATTTTGACCATTTGATTTTGATCTAAACTAATAGACGGTTGAGAAAATTACCCGAACGGTGGCTGTTGGGGAACGTGGCCTAACCTTTACTTTCGTTCCTCCACTTCTACCTCTTCGCTTCCGTCCCTCCGCAAATCCACTCGCTTTTTATTCTGCTTTGAGGTAGCGCTCATCCACTCAGCCTCTCATCCACTCAGCCTCGTCTTCTCCTATTCTCAACAAATTAATCCATCTTTGTTCCGACTGCCTTGCCTTCTTTTTTTTCATCACTCTGGCCATCGCAGCTCTCGGTAGGAAGCTTTGGCAATCTGCTTTTGCAAAAATATGGCCATTTTTTCTCAATGACTACACAAAATGCTTTCCGCTCTGTTTTTCCCATCTTTTTTCCCTTTCTGTTGCTTTCAAACAAGGTGTGTCTTCATCTTGTAAATGGCATAGCCTACTTCCCTTAAATGCATCCGAGCAGCTAGAAGAAATAGCTTTTCTTGCTTTATTCCCTTCCAGTCTCATCCTTGGAATTCCATGTATCGACAGGGCCTATGCCAGATTACAACTATGATAGATGTAACCTATTACGTCAGGAGCTGAGCAGTTGCATGATCTAACGCCATGGCAGATGACAAAAATTATGCCTATCCATATCCGTCACAGGGCTATCCGTCTCAGAGCTATCCTTTGCAAGGTATTCTTTCATTTTTCTCTAGAAATTTCCAGTCTTCTTTAGAAAGCTTTTTCCAAATCTTTCTACACCTTTAATTTCCACAAAACCATAGAATAGAAAGGTTTTGTAGTCACTTCAGTACACGTCACTACTACTGTAGTCACTTCAGAAGGCTTTTATCACAGAGCTTTTAGTCTACCATTGTTCCAAATGAGTATCTTCTTGCAATTTCAATAGGCAAAAGCAACCTATATTATGAGGGCATTCAAACCTTGTGTACTTGTTTTGCATGAATATACCAATATGGAAGCACTATCAGAGGAAGGGAAGTGCACATTCTCTTTGTTAAAAATCAATAGGGTCCTGCAAAACTACGATGGAAAGTATAACTATATTCAATCAAATATCTGACATTCTACCAGAGTGAGAGAGTATCATGGAATGTGATGATGCAAATGGAAAAATATGAAACGAGAGAAAGAGCTTCCTTATTTCCTTGGCTGCATAATAGACTGCTTTTGCAGATTAGTAATTGAAAATAGTCCCATTCATACATTTTAATGGAAATGCTCTTATTCATATATATGTTAGATGTGAGAGTGTAGGTGATGCTTGGCTGGTGTTTGAAAAGCCGTCCTTGTTTAGAATTATTTCATTGAATACTGTGGTTGTTGGATATGTTCGATGTGGGGTTTTACAGCAAGCTGCCCAGTTGTTTGACACGCCAACCATACAAAATCCAAAGATCTATGCCTATGCTCATGTACAATATAGAGACGATATATCTTTTTAGAAAAATGCAATTGGAAGAACAAAAGCATGAGAAGATCACATATGTCAGTGATTTAACTGGATGCACCATATTAGGACTGGAAAAGTCATCTACACAACAAACATTACAGACATGATTTCACAATTGTAGGATCTGTTTTGGGCAGCCTGGTAGGCGTATCAGGCATGTGTGTGGTAGTATTTTTGTGCAAGCCTAGTCGGAGAACCATATCAACTTGGTCCAAGCATTTGGGCCCCAGCATCAAAGATCCGACATCAATCCATGTTGTGGTGTTCGAAAAGCAACTTTTAAATCTCACATATTTCAGACTTGTTATCTGGCACTTCCAATTTCAGGAAGGATTGCCAGGTTGTAGTGAGTGGCCATGGTACTGTTTTTAAGGGAACCTTACCAGGTGGTATCCAAATTGCTATAACAATTACAGAGGAAAGTGCAGGAGGACCACAACAACTTGGAGTCTCGTAGAAATTGAAACATCCAAGCCTAGTTTTTTTACCAAGTTAATGTGTAGTTGCTTTCAGCACAATCTGTCAATGTCATGTAATTATTATAATTCTTATTTTTATTGAACTTGAGAATTGCAGGATTCAAGAAAAAAGAAAATCAATCTACACATGTAATGTCGTTGCAAAATAGCAATATCTTCCATGCATATTAACTTTTTTTATAACATAATTCGTGCACTTTTGTGTTTCAAAAGTTTAATACCTCTTATTTGTAGCACTTTTGGGGTTCATAAGTTTAGGCATCTCATATTGACACAATGAGCATGTTCATAAAAAATTGAAAATGGAGCCACATGTATAACAGGAGCTAGGTTCCAAGAAAAAATCTCCTTTATTTCATCTCTTTCTTCATGGAAAACTCCAAGAAAATATTTATTACCATTCTTAGATGCTGATGCTTAGAGTAAGGACTAGTGATTCCTATATTAAAGCAAACTGAATCTAATACTTAAAATTTAGGCGTACAACTTGCACTTATCATGTCTGCTAGTTCACAATTATTCATGAATTTCCCCCACTACGCCAACTCCTACAAGCAACTCCAGCTCTCCAACTCTACAATCAACCCAATTCATTCACCAAGCAAAGCAAAGATGATTCTATGTATTCAGGTAAGCCTGCCTATAATGGATGACCATAGCCAAACACCCTTTGCTTGTACATATAGAAAATGACTGAAGCAGTGGCTGAGCTGAAAACAAAGTTTCTGGTTTCTTATTTTCTATATGCATCATGTTATGATCGCCATCATTGTGTAGACTAAATTGAGCTACTTCCATATTAATCTTGTTATATCGACAAACTGAAACGTTCCAATGATCATGCAAACCTTTTGGCATGAAGTCATATACTAGCACATAAACTATGACTGCATGACAAGGTATCATCAAGCCAATTTGCCATTTCACATCATGATTTTTTTTATAAAACATACATAGGTCAAACAACAAATATCATTGCTCAAGTTAGACCATAAAAAATGCCATCATTCCAAGAACACTTCCAATTACAAATCTTGCATACAAACCCATGCAAAACTCCACCTTAAACAACAAGTATGTACCTAAAACCAAGAAGTAAAATTTGACTATGCCAATATGTATTATACCTCAGAAAAATAAGCCACAGGCAAAGCTCCACTCAAGCCTAAACGCGACGAAAAAATATTATCTTAAGAAAAATCAATATCATTGGGTGTTACACAAGGTACATATTATGCCTTAAAAATAAAATGCATGTAAAACCCAAGACCGATACCTAAACATCATATAAAAATCCACCATATCGCCAAAATTTCAAATGTCTACATTCTATTAACAACTTACAATGGAGCAAACTAGTGCGCAAAAAGTAGCGAGGTAAGCAGTCTACTCCCACAATATCAATTTCCCATTATAAAATGGCACTAACCCTTCCTATACAGCTTTGGAATGTGTTTTATGTTGAGATTAAGAAAGAAGAAGCGACAAAGAAAAAAAAAATCATCTACATGGAACACTTTAGAAACATCACAAAGGATGCCAAAAAATCATTCGAAGAAGAGAAGAAGAATTTTTACGCATGCCACTTGCATCACCCCATAGGACATATGACGTAGACACCACTCTAACATTGCTTAGTTGTGCAATAGTTTGGTCCTGCCTCCAACCACCTTACATTGGATGCAACTCTGGGCAGCCTCGAGCTCAAGTCATATTTGTTCTAAGACTCGTGAGTTGTCACTAGAACAAACGTCCAGGTCATCTATCATTTAATTGCTAACATATTCATTTTATTGTCATATAAATGCTTAGATTGAATATACTTTTAACTAATAATTTGTCTAGCAAAAACCTAATCAAATGCAAAGCTGAAACCAATACTAAAACTGTCTAAGCCTTCTGTTGCGCCTTTTTGCTACTTCACCTTTTCCTCAAGTTTTCGAGAATAATACTAGCAGTACTGTAATTCAGGTTCGATTTAACATACCTTACTTTAGTCTTCAATGAATCAATGCTTAGGCATCCAAGGTCCATGGAAAGAAGGAAAATGGATGCTACCAGGCTGATTTGTCTAGGCTGATTTCTCCAGGTTATGGAGAAATTAGACCATCAAACACGAAAAAAGAAGATGAAGTTGTTGAGTGCATCATTATCAAGACTCCCCCAAATACTTCTTCTATGTCAAATCAACATTGTACATTTGATGTTGTTGCTGGACAAGTTGCATCTCCAAGTTGGGAATGGCCCTGATGATTTCCACCATGCATCTTTTAACTCCAAGATTTAAGAGCTCAATATTTGCATATGAACAGGTAATGTGGTGGTAAAAGTTCGTGATAAGTTAGTCATTTTCTTATGTTTACTCGAATATGAAAATCACAGTTAGGGAGTGGGAAACCTACACAATGTAAAACGATGTGGTATGAACATATCAGGGCATGGGATAAAACCTTGGAGAGGTTAGGGCCAATAAGGATCCACCCTTTTGGCTTACCGGTTAGCACTAGAGAGCTAGTGCTTAACATGCTACATCTTAAGCGACAACCAAAGCATCCTTCTCCTATCATTAGCTCCGCTAGTAGACCCCATCTACAAAACAGTTGCAAGGGCAACCCACAGTACTTTAGCATGTTATTTAATGCTCTCGTGGTGTGTGGTGTCCTTTTTCTATTTTTTTTAGCAGGGTTGCCTAACCCGAGGTCACCTGAATGCTTGATCCACGTGTCACGACACATCAGCTGAAAGTGATACTTGCCGTCCGATCTTCTAATTTCTGCATCAACGACTGAGAAAATTAGAAATTGCAGAAAAAATAGATGCCCCTGCTTAGAAGTGCATCGTTCGACTCCCTATCTCTGCTTTATTCCGGCACCATTTCTTCATCCAAACAAGGTTTTCTCTTCCCGACTTGTGTTTTTTCTTTCTAATATAATTGTTTGAACCAAATATCACGTGTTTACCTAACTAATTATTTCATTTATGTGCTGTTCTTAACAGGCAGTGAATTAGCAGGAGGCCGTGGCTATTTGCTTAGCTCATATCTTAACTTCCTGTTAAAACAAAAGTTCATTCCTCTCCAACCTCTATTCTTTAAGCTCGTTTTGTTGTGGCTCATGTAGATATGCAGGATACTCTTCCTGCTTTCGTAAAGGGGCTGGTGCTCACAGTAGAGACACTACAAGAATTTTTCAAGTCCACCAGTTTGAAATAGGTAAAGCAGTTTTGTCTCATAAGCCCTGATGAATCTTGGCACATGCATGAAGAAATACACAAAAATTCTGAAGACTTTTATCAAAAGGTTATTAATGGCCTTACTTGTCAAATGATTTTCAGTTGTGCTGGCACAACTCGTTGATTTGCTCGTTGTTTTATCGAACAAGTGGCCTTATTTTTGCTGATTTTGAATCCTCGATCCTTGTAATTTGTGGAAGAGCCTATAAAGATATAGTGGCTCTGAGAAGTGCAATTTTCTCTACTGTTTCTCCATTGATCGTACAACATGGAGCATTGCCCTTGGCAGCACGATATGGCTAACACAGATGCAATTAACAATGTAGATATTCCTAATTGCTATTTTTACTAGCTTAGTTTTCTTGAGAGTCTGCTGTTTTGGTTGCTGGTCCTGAGACGGTATTTCAGGAAAGTTCTGTACTTCTTCAGGCATCATTGTCACCACATGCAGGCATCTGCTGGCATAGTAGTGGAGTAACATCATGTTTTAGCCAAAAGGTAATACCAGGGCCATGTTCTAGGCTTCCGATTTCACTTGTCATTATTACTCTAGACAGTAATATGTACTTATTTTCCTAGTTATGTCTGAAGATTTCTCTTACGAGTGTGCTATTCTTATCTCAGAACTGGAACTATTCCAGCAATTTCAAAAATAAAACCCAGTCAAACCACAATTCACTTTTTGGCTAGTTACTGCGATAATAAATTCTTACCTACTTACAATGAGGGCCCATTGTCTGTTGATCCTGTCGTTCTAGCAAAGAACCTGGCTTCTACAGTAAGCTTCATGAGCACTGTATGTATTTCTTCCTGGCAACTCAGTTTTTCTTTTCTCTTGTTTGCTGAAAATGATGATAACAGATGTGCAAGCAAAGACATTCAGGTCGAGCCCAGTAGGTGATAAAGTTGGTGTTGGTTGCATATTTAGAGATTGAGGTGCTTTCTAACTTTTGGTTTTTATCCCTCGCTCATTTTCTATGTTCATTTAGTTTATTTTTTTAGGGATGACTTCTTTATTTCCAGAAAGGTGCAATGCAGTTTTCATACACATCTGTTTCTCCATATTTAGCAAATTACCATCCATATATCAGAGGTAATGCAGTTTCAGTTTTTATTTAACACTAGACCTGTCCCATGATGGACCATTAATGGGCATTTTGAAGGTTCACAAAAAAAATCATATAAAATCAAG
>JAANSK020287846.1:0-10641 GCA_011763485.2 Isoetes engelmannii | reverse complement strand
CAGATTTGAAGAATTTTGAGGCAAATTAAGACCAGTAATGTTACCTCTATTCTGCTCATAAGAAACCACTCTTGTCAACATATCAGCAACAGCAAGAAAGAGATAGGGAGCTAAAGGGCAACCCTGTCTGACACCTCTAGCTAGAGGGAAAAACTTGCCTGGAGATCCATTAGTCAGGATAGAAGATTGAGATCGAGAGTTGAGGCCCAAAATAAGCTGAATAAGCTTTTCATTTAAACCAAGTTTTTGAAGGGCAAATTCCATAAAATCCCATCTAACAGTATCAAAAGCTTTGGAGAAGTCTAACTTAAGAAGGATGCAATCTTGATTGCTCAAATTATTCCAATGCAGTCCTTCCATGGCAGCTATGTAGTTATCCAAAATATATCTATTAGGTAAAAAAGCAGATTGATTGTGACTGATAACATTTTGAAGATGAGGCTTAATCCTATTAGCAATAATTTTGGCACAAACTTTATAGGACGTGTTGGTAAGAGAGATAGGTCTCCACTCATTAAAAGTAGAAGGATTATCAGATTTGGGAATCAAGGAAATCAAACCAGAACAAATGGAAGGATGAAGGTGGTTATTTTTCCAAAATCCATGAATCATATGAATAAAGTCCATTTTAATTATATCCCAAAATCTGACATAAAATTCAGGTGGAAGACCATCAGGTCCAGGGCTCTTGCCATGAGCTAGACTTTTAAGAGTAGTGTAGATCTCAGCTTCAGAAGGAGGGTTGTCGAGCTCAGGAAGCATAGCATCTTTATTCAAATTCCCTAAAGAAGGTAGGCTGTTCACAATATTCTTGAAATCATTAGCTCTGCTAGCATCTTGGAGATTACAAGTAGGAGTAGAGAAAATATCAGAATATTTTTGATAAAAGAAATGAGAGATCTCGTGCTGATCAGAAATAGCTTGATTATGATCATCCAAAATGGAAGTTAGCTGTTTTTTCAGAAGTCTGCTCTTTGCAACTCTGAAAAAGAATTTTGAATTACAAGTATCCATTTTAGAGTAATATTTGAGCTTGCATCTGATTGCTACTCCTTTAGCTTCAATCTCCTCTATAGTTTTGATAGTCATCTCAAGATTCCCTTCTAAGAGATGGAGGTCAATATTGAGGGGGTCATCTTGTAGTTTGAGTCTAACCTCTTTCATTTCTTTTAAATAATTCTTCTTCTCTGCAATTCTAAGATCATGCTTATTCTTAGACCAAAGCTTGATCCAAGACTTTGTATGCTTGATGTTCTCATAAAAGGATTTCATAGAGCTAGAATTGGAGTCAGTGATTCTAGGCAGAGAATTGTAAAATTCAGTGAATTCTTGGCAGAATGAAGAAGAATCAAGCAGAGAACAATTAAGCTTGAAAGGGCAGTTACCAGCTCTTTTAAGAGAAATGACATGTTTAGTGCAAAAGAACTGGGGTTGATGATCAGAAATTGAAGTGCTTTCGTCACTATAGACTAAGCAATCATCCCATAAGGAATTTGTCAAATTGTTGACATAGAATCTGTCTAGAGTACAAAAAACTCTTTTATTTCCATCTTGCTTGTTCGACCAAGTATATTTTGCAGAAGAAGAAGGGATATGGTGAAAGAGATTGGTGTCAATTAAATTATCCCAATTTTTTTCTCTCCAACAGACATATTTAAAGCCCTTCCAATTTTAAAATCCCAGTTTGGGGTGTTATTAAAATCCCCTGCTAAAATCCAAGTCTGACAAGTTTGAGATTGAATCCAAGAATTGACATTAGACCAGGTATGCTCTCTAATTCTAGGATCAGTTGAAGCATAGATATTAATTATGCCAAAGCAGTGGTCATTCTGCTTAAAAGTAACAGCCTGCCAAGAATTGCAAGGACTATTATAGAGGATGTCATGATGAATGTTTCTCCAAATGATACACAGACCACCAGAAGTTCCATTGGCCTCAATCCAGATAGAAGAAAAGCCATGGCCAATCCAATCTGCAAGATTTGAGCATTCAAAATTTGGCAATCTGAGCTCTTGAAGAAGGAGGATGTCACAATTATAGGATTTGATTTGATTTAGAGCACGTTTTCTCTTCAGAGGACCTTTTATACCTCTTAAATTCCAAGTAAGAATTAACATAGGAGAAGAAGACAAATCAAGACAACAGAGGATAGCTATGTTCTGCTTCTAGTTAATCTCTTAAGATTTCTGGAATTATTTCTAGTATTAGCAGCAGGGGTGCCAACAATAGAAGCAACTTTATTTTTTGGCTTAACTTCAGGGGCCTTTTTCTTTTTAGATCTGGATTTAGAGGGCAAAGATTTGAGAATAGAAGCTCGATTAGGAGCATTCTGCAAGAAAGAATCCTCATCCCAACCATTAGAAGAGAGGTCAATAGCAGAGGCAATAGGAGCATTTATATTTTCATTTTTATTTTTGTTTTTGTTTTCATTTTCATTTTTTTTTTTGTTTTTGCATTTTTCAATATTAGAGTTAATGTTTTCCTTCTCTAGATCACTATCAGATTCAAACTCAGAGCCAGAGTCAGATGAGAGATTAGAGTTATGAGCACAAGACCAGAATTTAGATTGGCAACATAAACTAGAATTATTTTCTTGCTGAGAAGGATCAGAATTATGATCATGGAAAGCATTCTGCATAAAGGTCATATCAACAGAATTGGAATTTAAACAATTAAGCTCAGAGTCATGCAGAGTGGAAAGATCTTGCCTGGATTTAGTTCCCGAGTCCATGTGACTTTGAGGAAGCAAATTGCTTTCTGAATCCATTTTCTGCAATGTAGGCACCATGTTTGGAGAAGTGATGTCAACTGCTTGTTTATGAACTTGAAGTTGCTGTTGCTGCTCTTCATTGTTTGTGCCTCGTGTAAAGAAGTCCTGAGTGTCATCATCTTCCAATAACATATTATCCCATTCTTTTGAAATATCCTCAATTCTTTGCTGTCTCAGATCCCTGGAGGCAATTTTCTCTTGAGGTTCAACTACCAATGCATCACACTGATCCATAATAGGTTTCTCAATAGGCCTGATGGAGTTGACAAGGAAATTGGGTGGTTGCTGATTTGTGGTATCCATGTCTATTAAATGATCACTAGGTTGGGGAAGTGAAGGGGATTTTATATGGAGTTCAATATGAGGGGAGATATGATCAACAAGCTGATCCTTAGAGGAGATAGAAGTGGTTGAGATGCTAGGAAGGATATCAGGTTCCAGGGAATCTGCACAAAAATCATCCTCTAAGTTAGCAAGAACATTATAAGGGTTAGAACATTTTACTGTATCAAGTTGATCTGCTTGCTTGGTAGAATCCGTATTCCCTTCAAGATTTGAAGTTATGGCAGTAATTGTAGCTGGATTAGGCAGTCTCTTTTCCTTAATTAATGAAACTTCATTCTCTGAAACTTGCAATATCTCTGAGTTGCTTTTCAAAAGTGCTTGAGAAGCTCCAGTTGCTGAAGGTGCTTGAGGTACTTGATTTTTTATAATTTGCTTTTGCTGCTGTTGCTCAGAGATTCTGTTGAACTGATAATCAACTCTAGGGGTCTTGAAAAAACTAGGATTTGAAGATGAAGCAAGAATGCTTGACAATGTCTTATTCAAATCAACATTGTGCAGAGGAGCTTTACCTTTGAGCATTCTTTGATTGTGCTCAATATTTTGAGTTTTAACTGAGGCGTGTTGAAAAGCAGAAAAAGATTCGACTTTTCTTGAAGCATCCCTGATTGATATATCTGTCAAATTCTCTTTTTCCTTGAAGTACACCCCCTTGTTGAGAATTTTTATTTTGGATTGAGCATCCAAAATATATGAAAGGTCTGCATTGTTCTTTGGATCTTTTGAAGACTGATTGATCAACTGAAGAGACCTTAATTCTTTCTGCTTCTGTATTCTTCTGTAACTTCCATTAATATTGTCTTTCTTTGCTTTGATGGGGATGAAATTATCCACATCACTAGAATTCGAGACCTCTTTTTCCTTGAATCTTGTTGAATCTCTGCTAATATGTTCCCTGTTTACTGTTGGATTTGTCTCTAAATTTTCTTCATCAACAACTTTGAGGCATTCACTGATGCTGCTGTGCCTCGAGTTACATTTATGGCAAAAATTTGGGAGACCAACCCATCTAAGCTGCAAGTTAATCTGATTTCCAAAGAAATCAGTTAAAGGGATTATAGTAGGAACAGGCTTGGAAATGTCTAACTGAATGTAGCATTTAGGAGGCTTATATGGAGAGTATTCAGTAGTGAGGTATGTGCCAATAGAGTTGAAGATTTTAGAGAAGCAATCTTCATTCCAATAAATAGGGCTCAGATCACTCATGAGAACAGATGCAACATGGTATTTTTTGAACTCACTTAAAGGCATAGTAGCAGACCACTTCATAAATGAAATTTGGAAGGCATCAAAGGTTAATCTTCCAAACTTGAGGAGGAAATTGGCAGTTCTTTCACAACCACATTCAATCATGAGATAAGGAAAATTGAGCCAATAAATAGAGTTTATGATAACATTTTTGTGAAGTCTTAGAAGGTGATCCCAAAGCTTTTCAATTTTCAGGCCAACCGAGTCTACTTTGAGAACAAGAGCAGTTTTAGCCAGACATTCTATTCTTTTCGAAATCAGAGGAGAATCTAATGAAATACCTTTTGGATTCAAGTTGGAAGTTCTCCCTCTCCATTGATGAGCTTTGAAAGCATCAGCTAATTCATCATCTGATTTTCTTGGCTGCACAGGTCTCGGGATCTCTTGAATAGGAATTCCAGATTCATCAAGAAGAGGCATGACCCCATTTCCTCCCGGGTCTTTTGAAAGAGTATCCCAATTTGGTGGGTAGAAAGTCAGATGGTGCATTTCTTTTGAAAAATTGAAAGAGTTAGAGAAATCACCAAACTTAAGGAAAATAGAAGGATTAGAATGGAAAGCACTCAACTGAGATAGGAGATCGGATCTCTGCTGTTCAGGAAGGAGCATGAAAGTATGAAGCAGAGGTAATGAATTTGAATTTAGGTTTTTGAGAATATCCAAGTTTTTAATTTTCGAATAAATAGCCATTTTTATTTTGCAAAAAAGGAATGAAGAAAGCTCGAAATAATCGAAGAGATGGAAGGAAGAAATAGAAGCAGAGATATCAGGAGGTTAAGACAAACTAATTTAGAGGAAAAAGGATTAAAATGAAGCTATAAAGATTGATCTACCAAAATTTGCCATAAAATCAGTCCAATTCTTCACTGAGAGAAAACTTTGACTGAAATCTTCTGATCAAAATCTGTCCATTCACAAAACACTTGAAAGCTAGCAGTTGGAGTAATGTTTCTTTTCCCTGTAAATTCAAGCACCCAAGAATCTATGATTTCGAATTCAAATTCTTCTGTGCTCGGTATGAAGGAATGCAATGGAAAGAAAAGGTGATCAGGGAAGGTTTGATTGCAGAAGAAATGGTGCCACAATTCTGAGTAAGAGCCTGAAAGAAAACCACAAGTTAATTTGGTGTCTTGCTTGATAATTGTGAAGAATTTGGTATCCATATGTAGAGCTCAATCTGGGGAATACATGGATGTGCTAGCCCCTACCAGGCTAGCTCTCTTGTCAAAGCAAAGGGGGATCAAAGCTCAAAAATCTGGAGTTTCGAGCTTCAGAAAAGGCAAGAAAATGTCTCTAACAGAAATTTTGGGAAAAGGAAAAATTTTGCAAGAAAAAAGGCGCACCACCATTTTCTTCTAGTTTGGCTCCAAAATGAGCCTTTCCAACCTGTTGTGACGCATATGGAAGCGTCCCAATGTGTGATAGTAAAAAACTCGAACCCGAAATACTTGTAGCTCGGAGCTACCTCCATATTCTGTCCCTGATAAGTGAGGGAGGGAGGTCTTGGCTGGCGGGAGGATAAAACCAGGAGCATTCTAGTTTTGGCCAAGTTAAGTTGCATGTCAGTGAACATGCAGAAAGTGTCTAAAGATCCGGGTGACGTTGCATGTCTTCTGGAGTATGGGCAAGAAGCCTATGTCGTCAGCGTATGAGAGTTGCCGAACTATGTGATGCATCAGATGAGCACCCATCCCCCATATCCAGCAAGTCAATCTTCCAATTGATCAACATATAGGCCAAAGAACGCCGAGGATAGGAGCAACCCTGGTGCACTCCAATACTACTGACAATAGACTGCCCTGTTGATGTCAAATGGCTTGAGCATGCCTCATATAACTTGCATGTTGCATTTTGCAAGTCAACTGGGGTCCTCAGTTGCCTCAATATGTCCCACAACTTGTCCTTACGCACTCTCAAAAGCTTTTGCAGAATCCACAAAACAACATTGTATGTCTTGCCGGTGATTCTTGCTATCTTCAATCAGAGTTCTAAGCGTGAAGATATGATCAATGGTGGAGTGTCTGGGCCGAAAACCTGCCTATATGAGAGCACACACTTCTGCATCCTCTATCCATATCGTCAGAAACCAGCTAACAATTTTACAAAGAGGGAGGCTGGGCAGTGAGGGTCATCTACCTTGTATATGGGAACAACTCTGCTAGCGGTCCATGAATGAAGCATGGGACCAAGCATAAGTGAATTACTAGTATCAGGAACTGTTAAAATTTATTCTTCCTCACGTTTGAGCTCACTAGCATAATGATCTCCAATATTTCTGGCAGCTAGGTACTTAGAAGAAAGTAAATGGGGTTAGAGCACCATCATAACGCTCTAATGCATGTGAATAATATACTCTAATGTCAAGTACAAAAGATTGAAAAGATACTACATTTTGCAAGAAAATTGGATCTACTCGGCGTGTTTGTTCCTATTCCAATATATAATATTCCAAGATTCAAAAACAGCATGACAAAAAGATAGATTCAAGAACGAATTAGAGAAAATATGATTTCAAGAACAAAATTGTATTCAACAATAGTCATCCTTTGTCTCAGATGCACAAAGACTCTGCTCCATAGCCTGTGCTTGAGAAAATGAGAGAAAATATTTTTTGGTCTCTGAATCCTGTGTAGAGTAAGATGCCCATAAAGCTCATCATTCAAGGAGAGCTGGAAAGGCTCATACTCTGGAAACTTAACTACAACAACCTGCCAATTGCTTTGAAGAAAACGATCGTTCAAAAGAGCTCATATAATCCATCAAACAACTTGTTTAAACAAAAAACGTTGGGTTGATAATTCATATCCAGACACTACAAATTAGAATGCTCATCCATGATATAGAATATGCAAATGGGACTTGTAAATACATGTGACATGCATTAGAAAGAACCTCTATACGCCAACGTGACTAACATGAACCAACATGAGCAAATAACAAAGAAAAAGATGGAACATGCAAGTTGAAGTTAAGAAGAAGGATGGTGAGAACATGACAAAAAACATTTCCAGCAGCCATATTAGAAAACAAAAATTAAATACGCCCATATGTTGCCAAGAGCAAGAAAAAAGAGAAGTTCCTATGTCTACGCTCACGCAGATGGTCAAGAATAGCTCCCTGCTTTAATAGCACCATATAGTGAGGCATCCCTGATTTAATGAATGCACAAAGGTTGCACAACCAAATTTCTCTTTGGCGAGGACAAAAGGTCAAATAATTCCTTTCTGTGTTCCTACACCCTTTTTCAATAATCTGTAACCTCCTTTCAGAAGCATGTCAATTTAGATCATGCAAAATCTGGAAATTCAAATAATGCAAAATTTGGAATTTCAAATAATGCAATAGATGATTACCCATTTTGTTTACACTCCATAAACTTATTCATCTGTATGTATGAAAGGAAGGTAGACAAGACTTTGATACAAAGAGTTCCTTGAAACTCTTCCAAGCTACTTCTTCATCAGTCACCTTATGTGCGATCTTATGACGATTACACCACTATTCCCATCTTTTCTTCTTCAGGAATTTGTCGTAAAATAAAGTAATTCTCAGCTTTCTGAATCCAAGCTTCTGTCTTAACTCCTTCCTTATCGAAACCATCAAATAGTTCCAACTTGTATTTCTTGGCAATTTTCTTTAAAGCAGATGATTTCTTTTGTACCTGGGAACTTTCCTTCTCCTAGCTCATAGACATGGGCGATGCTATATTATCTTCCTTGTTCATTTTTCTCCGCCTAGAATGAAAGCTTAGAGGCATAGAGGATTCTCGTTGATGGCTTCTCCCGCTATTTGCTCTCAAGATTTGTGAATTTTCCAACACCTCCCTGTTTATTCAACCAAGATTACTGAAAGAAGAAAAATTTGTCCATACTTTGATGCAGATATGTCATGAGTCGAAGTTCTTAGAACCCCAAATCCGAAAAAGAAGGAAAACCTTGAGCAAAGATTCTGGACTGAACCTGCTTACTAAGATGCTACCATGGATGCTTCAAAGACTCTCTGCTACACCGGCTCTAAGGAGAATGCACAGGATAAAATGAAATAAACAAACTACCTCTGAAACGAAATGCATAACCTCCCTTTGGAAATTCGCTTGCATTGGAACCTCAATTTCTCTTTTTTTTTTTACTCTGGATTTACCAAAATGCTGAGCAATCCGGCTGGAAAAAATCAAATGCCAGGATGCATCGGGCAATGCGACCTGTGGATGTGGTTTTATTGGTGAGATACAGTAGGGCTGATGATCGACAAAGAATTTGACTTGGCTGCCCAGAAGATAATCGCAGAATTTTCTGATCGAGAAGTTCATGCCAATACTTAGTGGCAGAATAGTTTTATTCTGCAGAATTTAGCTTTCGGCTGGCAAATCTGATTGGCTTGTCCAGTTTCGCAGAAAAGAGTTGGGTGAGAACAACACCAATGGCGAAACCTGTAACATCAACATGGACATGGAATGGTTCAGACCAGTTTGGAGGTGTGAGGATGGGGGCCTGTGTAACCAATCTCTTCAATTTCACAAAAGCCTGATCAGTCTCTGGAGACCATTTCCACGATCTTTCATTACCTGTGAGTTTATGGAGGGGAGCTGCCATGGGTGCAAGATTTGGAATGAAAGTTGAGTAATGTTGATCTTGCCCATAAGGTTGCGGGTCTCTTTAATTTTTCTTGGTGCAGAGGCCGTCATATACAGCTTATTTTGGCCAGGTTCGTGCTGATGCCCGTCGGACTGACTACATGATCTAGTAGCACCCCGGAAGTGACACAGAATGAAGACTTCCTAGAGTTTAAGCTGATCCCTGTGTCTGCACAATGTTGAAAGATCTGTGCTAGTTTGGACAGATGCGTATTTCTGCTGCTGTAGGCCGAGAAATCATCCTCAAAGACCTGTAAGAAGGGATTCAGGGACATGAAGTCATGGAAGAGCTGTAACATGATCCGTTGAAATGTGCTTGGGGAGTTTGACAGCCTGAAAGGCTCAATTTTATAATCATATGTTTCCCAAGGTGAAGTAAAGGTCGCCTTCAGTTGATCTTCTGACCGAATAGATAGATGATTATAACCAGAAACCCATCTATCAAAAAATACATTTCATGACCAGCAATGTCTTGCAAACCTAGTCCGTGAAAGGCAGAAGAAAGTGTTTCCTTTTCGTGGCTATATTTAGCTTTCGATAATCCACATAGACTCTGATTTTTCCTTTCTTTTTTAGTACCACCACAAGAAGACTTACCCATTCCGCCCTGCAGTGAGCAATTTGTGTATTTCCGCTTCCATTCGATCTATATAGTATGGATTGAACCAGTATTGACGTTGATACATTGGCCTGGTGCCTGGTTTTGTGGGAAGGAAAGTTGGCCCAGAGCAGGGTCAATGCCATGGTGATCTGAATAATTCCATGCAAAAATATGTCTGAATTTTGTCACGTTCGACACGAAAATCCTCTGGAAGTCCTGCAACAATTCGCACAAGCTGTTCAAATCTAAGATCCACGACTTCTAAAGGAGGTGTATCAATGTGAGGCCGAAGAGTCGACTCCACTAGGGTGTGAGCAGGTGGATAATTGAGTGCAGGAGGATCTGACGAGGTGGTGGTGAAAAACAAAGGAGTGGTAGATGGTGGAAGTGATTTTGAAGAGGGATCTGAAGAAACTGTGGATGAAAGTGGTAAATCAGGTGAAGAAGCAGATGAAGAAAGAGTGGAGTCGAATAGCAGGGGAACAGTTGTGGAAGCTGAATCCCTTGGTATGACACCAATGTGATAGGAATTGTTTACTTGGAGGGTTGAACAAAGCTGCCAAAACACTGTCACTATATAACGCATTGTGTACCCACGGATCTGGAACAACTGAATATGGTTGTTGCATCGCACACGAGGCGACTACGGCAACATCATTTTCCGGTCACTATCAGAGAAATAGCCTTCATTATGCTCAACGGAGATGATTTGGTCTGTGGTGTCAGGTCCAAGGTTACAGTGAATCTGTCATCAGAGATGACCAACTGGTCTTGCCTCCAATTGTATTGACCTCGGGCGTGTTGTAAGAATGGTCGTCCCACCAACATTTTATAATCACGGGGATTCTGCTCAGGTTACAGAACCCCAAAATCCAGTGTGAAGATAAGATCGTCAAAATGAAGTTGGACATTGTTGGCTATCCTCGGCGAACTTGCAATCTCGGGGTAGATGTGCCCACGACACCCACCAGATGTGACGCTCCCTGACGGCATACGATGCTCCCATCGTATAACGCCGGGGACTTTCCCCTTCCCAACGGGTCGAAC
>JAANSK020287835.1:0-10643 GCA_011763485.2 Isoetes engelmannii | reverse complement strand
GTTTAAAGTTCTATTATTATTTTTACGGAGTAGCAATACATGTTCTTGCTTGCAACTCAGTCCCCTGGAAACGTTTTCTTATTCTGAGTGTTCTAAGATGTTATTTAAGCAAAGGAAACGCCAAATCCGTTTTCAAAATAGAAAAATTCGAAAGTTGATCGTTCCCGTTCCCATCCGTTCCCGTTCCAAAATTTGGGTCGAAGTTCCCAAAAAGTTCCCGTTCCGGGTAACTATGGTACAGTTGCCTTGCAGAGGAACACCCAAGACTTTACAAAAAATGGGAAAATGGGGGCATTTCTATTTTAGCAGACTTATGAAATAGAGACAGATGAAGAAATTGGAATGAGATCCAATGCTTTAGCTTAAATTCAAATGCTGATAAATTTGTACACAAGCGCATCCTTGCCTGCCTTGTTGATGTCAATTCTTGCTCCATTTCTGATTCTAGCAACACTAGGGAGTGACAAAGACTACAGTGTCTCTGAGGCCTATAAGAACATTTTGTACACCAAAGTCTTTAAAGATGCCTACTAAGTGGGGTACCACTTTCTATAAGTTCATTAAAACTCTCAATAACTGCTGGAAATCACATTGTCAACCTAAGATTCAGTTGCTCACCTGGCTTTCTCTTCACCTTGCTTTACCCTCTAAGTACTTCCTTAAGAAAAGGTTGATTAAGGCAGATCCTAACTTTAATGTCACTTGTTGACATGTGCAAAAACGGGGCTGAATCTGTTTCCCATATTTTCAGTTGTTCAAGAATTACTCCTTTTTGGGATTGGTTCAGAAATGTTATGGCTCAAGTTAGTTATAGGACACAGCCTCAGACTTCTATATATCATTTCATTTCTGGCAACAATGCATTTATTATTACTTTGAAGCAACTTGCCTTATAGAGTATTTGGAAATACATAAATGCTATTACACTTGGAAAAAGGAACATGAGTACTTCAAATTTGAAATTCCTATTCTTGATTGAACTAACTTGTTGTGCTATGTCTTATAGGTCTAAGGAGGGAGATAATTTTGATAGGAAATTGCTGGCTTTTGGGCAGTTTGTTGGACACCTCAATTTTTTCAAATGTTTTCAAATACATTTATGCTGATCTTTCGTCTAATGATTTCCTTGATTTCATATTTGTTCAATCTCTTGAAAGTTTACTCCCCAAGTGGTTTTTAATCCGAGCCATGGTGCTCACGGGCTTCGGCCCATGTAATGTGTTTTATTTTCGGTTGTACTTGTGGTCGCATGTCCTCGGACGCTGCCTTTGTGGTGCGACGTTAAAATATACTTCCTTCCTTCCTTCCTTCCTTCCTTGATGTACACCACAATTTGATGAGCTTTCTGCAAATGAAGCTTGGGTGCAATTGGCTATTCTAGGTCGGCATTCTCCTCCTCCAAATTTGCATGCTGTCATCTCAAACCTCAAGACTATTTTACTGGATGGTTAACAAGCCTGAACTTTAGACATTCCGCTCTTCTCCTTCAGCAATTTCATGTCACCTGCTCAGTTCATGATCTTGAAAAGTAGTTATCATTCCCATCTGGGTGAGTTTGAGGTTGAAGGAATGAGTGCACTACGTAGTGTTAGTTTCCACTGGCTCATTGCTTACCTTCATGCCTTTTCTGACATCCCTTGGCTTTCATTACCTGCTCTGTTGGAGTTTGGAGTTGGTGCTCTCATGGATGAGCATATCTGTATCCACATTGAAGACACGACAACCTTCGAATACCTTTGATTCTCTACAATATGTTAAAGTTGCAGTTATTGTTATATAGCTATAGCGGCTCATGTTTCTCAATTTTAGTTTGAATGAGAGGCTATTTCTTCTACAATTTTGTTCTCACTTGCTTGGAGTACTATCTGGAGACATCAGTAACAGTGGCAGTTTTACAATTCGACTATTTTCTAAGTTCAAAGTTGTTCCATTTTTTAGCACAGTTATTGTGACAAAAACTGTTATCAAGTTCAATAGGCACTATTTTATATTTCATTGTCAATCGTAAGTTTACCTTGACGACAACTACTTTTTTGTACTCTTTCTTGTTAAGTAAATAAAAGTTCAAAAAAAATGTAATTGTACCTACAAATGTCTATACAATGGTTCGAATAATGATCTTTGAAAAAATCCACCAAGGTAACATCCATAAAAAAATTTATGTGCCTTTGCATCCCCAAAAATTCAACACCCATGCTAGTAGGTTTTTTCTTTCCTTGGCACCATATTGCAAGGATCCAATGTTTTCTCGTAGGTTTTGGGTGATCCAATGTTTTCTCTTTCGTAAACCACTGGAAGGTGGAAATTCCTCAAAGTTCCACTATTTGTTTCTTTCAAGTATTTTTGTATAGCCACCACATTTGTATTCTTGTTTGTATTCGGATACTCCTGCTACAACATAAAGAAATAAAAGGAGCAACAGAACCTTGCTTCACTCATTTTCTGCAACAACAGCAACTCAGCAACAAAAAACAAGTCATTAGATAAACGTATCAACAATTATCAACAGAAATAAAAAAATAAACTACTGCATGCAAACTTTTACCTTAAAATCTAGTACAAGAACTCGTCTAAAGCATCAAAATCTGTTCGAACCCCGTCAAAGAAGTCTTGCTCGAAAATGTTAGAAACTAGAAAACAAATGCAAAAACCTTTTGCAAAATCTACATTAACTTGAAAAAGAATTTCTGCCTCAAGCACCTTCAACTACAATAAAATCGCCAAATTTGTTCAAACAAACAAGAACACAAACCTACACATAAAAAAACAAAGTTAGGAACTGCAAAGAATCATAAGAAAACTCGTCACAAGGTAGCATGACGTCGTAGAGCAAAAATGATGCCCAACACCTCGACCTAGCCAAAGATCGCCAGAGTTCTAGCTCCGGACCTCCGCCACAACCAAAATGAAGAGAGAGAGAGAGAAAAAATGGTGACCGAAATTTCCAACATCCAGTGGATTACGACTGGTAGCACCAAGTACTCGTGGTTTCCTCCGAGAAACCGGCAACGGCACCGCCACCCGCAGCTAACGCCACTCGTGGCGACACCGCTGCAATTCTTGCCAAAAACCACTCCTACCCAATGATTTCCTAGCACATATGAAATTGAAATAATGGGGACAACAATGTCCCAAACCAAAGTATCTTTCTCCGTAATCTATGTCGAGCATGAATATCTGCTAAGCATGAATATCTGCTGAACGATTATGACATGCACAGACTAATTTGTCGGAGATACCAAAGTTGGAAACAAACTAATCCTCAGGATCTAAGCTATAAAGCAAAAATTTAAAAACAAAAACAAGAAAATAATGAGAACAAACATTTTTAACTCCATTTAACTCAAAAGATTCAGTTACGGACCATGACTTTGTAACTGCAATATTCTCAAAAGGATATCAGTAAATAAAAAGACAAATAATTAAGTAAAGGCAATACATAAATGCACACTAACTTGAAACAATTGCTTTCGTGATAGAAAAACAAATGAAACCTAAGCCCGAAATCATTTGGAGCAGCTTGAGGTAATTTCTTCTGTTTAAATTTCTCACCCGCAGATTTAAAATTCCAAAGATCATACTAGCATATTAATGTGACTGAGGTGAGAATTTGGGAAGCCTAAAGACAAAGGGAGCTCTAAAAATAGACTTGCCAACCTAAATCTTATTCCATCCTGCTGTGTTAAGAGAGAGCTCTAAAAATCAACTTGCCAACCTCAATGTTATTCCCTCCATTTAAAATGTTTATTTAGCATTGTGCACAACAAACACACGTGTAACATATTTCTCAAAGAGCTTTCGGTATCTGCTATTCTATCATGTATGATCTTTACAATTTTCAGCAGCAGAAATACCATTGATAGTTTGGTCAAGAATCTCTAAAAGGAGCAACACCCCTTATGATAATGCCCTAAAAAGCCGTCGAATTCCCATAATTTGGTATATAGATCCTACAATAAGTACAGGCTGCCGCCAGACTCATCGGATTGCACTTCAAGGCTGCAAACTATGTTTTCCATGTAGAACAACCACCGCATTTGACTTAAAACCACATCTGTGACCACGAGCCCACCACCAGCCCAGCATACATGAGTGTCATTCAATTCCAACTCATTTCTTTGCTCTAACTATTTATGTTACAACTATTTATGCACCGGATGCGGGAGCACCAACTCCATCCTTGCAGAGAGGTTATTCGAATTCTATAATCTTCAGTGCTCTTTCTTTTTTGTTACTTTCAGCAATACAAATCCCACTTGATTTAACCAGAAGTACTTGGCACAAAAAACAAGGTCTAAATCCTTTTGTGTATCTTACCAGCTAGAAAACTGCGGAAAACATATCTTTGATCATCTGTAAGCACCACTGAAGGTCATGAATTGTTGCAGTGCAGTCTTTACTAACATAGATTCTGTAGATACTTTGTATCAACACCAGAATCACGAAGGACTGCTAACCGACCTGTTCTTGCTACCTGGAATATGGGTCCAGGTTTTAATTAAAGCATTTATTTCAAGCGCATAAAAGATATCCAAGAGGATTCTTTTTGCATTCTGAACAATTTCCATATCAGATTATGAATGTTACCTCTAAAACACCATATGGCTGGAGCATGCGCTGAAGAGCAGCCATCTTCTCAATGTCTCCAGTAAGCTGCACAGCATAAAATGCATAATTATTATTAGAACTTGTGGAATGATGCTCATGGATAAAGCACACATACTTACTAAAACACCTATAGAGCACACATATTAAAACCAGGACAAATAGTCTTAAGGTATGCATATGGTCATGAATAAGTGAGAATAAAAAACAAATATCTATATATCTGAAAGAATAGAAGGCATTAACATTGTATACCTCAAGAGTGATAGTCCGGTTGGAAACATCCACAGGCTTTGCACGAAAGATGGTGGCAATGTCTAGGACATCACGACGCACATCAGGGGCTGCCATAATCTTGATAAGCATAAGCTCCCTCTCTGCAAATGGAAAATGCGTGATGTCTTGGACCTGGACATATATGCATTGATAATACTGTCATGATAACTGCTAATATTATTGTGCTATGACTTAATCCTACAACCTGGAGAACATCTATAAGCTTTGAAATCTGGCAAAGCAGTTTTGCAATTGACTCGTCCGTTCCAGGAACAACTGTAGTGATCCTTGACAATCCGCGTTTCTCAGATGTGCCCACTGCAAGGCTCTACAAAATAACCATTCCTAAGTATAGAAACACAGAGAATCAACCACAGTTTCTGCCTGGCCCATACCTGAATATTATATCCTCGCCGAGCAAAAACGCCAGTTACTCTGTTGAGGACACCAGGTGCATCATTTACCAACATACAAACTGTGTGAGATTTATAACCTGTGGGGTCCTAGAACACGTGCCCAAACACAAGATAAAGATTAGAAGATAAAAGATGAGAGGGGATAGTTGACTAAGGCAAAACCGATATTCAGGAGCTAAATCTGCGCAGGTGTCATGCAGATAAAAAATGTATACGACAACGAATGAGAAGATGGTTGAAAGTGGAGGACATGCCTGGCCAAGAGAAAGACTTATAGTATGGATAGCATTGTGAAATTGAACACAACAGAGTGATCATGCATGTCAAGAACATGCATAAAGTATGGAATGTGCACATAAATGGCACAAAAGTTCCATTATTGAACATCAATGCATTAGCTTGTTGATTTTAATGTAGCTGCCTCCTATTTAAGCTGGAATTTCCCGTAAGGATTTTTCTACTTCGACATTTTAACATAATATGGTGCGGCAATCATGTTCTAAAGTACTGATGTTTTCACACGTGACAACCATCTTTTTGCCACCTTAAACGGCCTAAAATCAACTAGATATTCTTATAAGCTAGACAAGTATAGACCTTACATTTTCATTCTCCAACCCTCCCCAATCGGGATCTAGAACTTGATGGTCCCATAATCCATCGTTGTCTTCCTCCACAGCATAGACATCACCCTGGATGCATACGATATTCGAAAACATTGAGAGAGCAACAAACATTAGGCAACTACTGCAGCAAATAATCAATAAGCATAACTGACCTCCCTTGTACCAGTTTTCACCATCTTTTCAGCCCTATTCCCTTGTGAACGGAATTGATGTTCAAATTGAACATCCTGGCTGCTTCCATTCCCTTCAATCATAACCCTTTCCCCTGTAATCTGCCCAGGTTTCTCTCTCTTCAAGGCTATCTACGATGGCAATAATATAAACCATTACAACATATCCTTAAATTTTCACCTAACCCTGCATGAGTGACGAACAGACAGGCAGGGATATGCCAAAAAGCCTCAACTATTACCTTTCCAGTTCTGGCGAGCTCTTTAATACCAAATTTGTTCATGGTCCTCATGACAGCTGCTAGCTTCCCAGCATCACCTGTTACCTGTTGGCCACTATTAACATCAAGCATTTCAAATTAGTGGCGACAGAAAACAATACCTCAATTGTAAGAGAATACTCTGCGACATCGACAACTCGTGCTCTAAAAACTTCTACAAGGCCTAACACCTTCAAAATAAAAATAGGGATGTCAAAATAATGCTCATCCATAAGTAATAAGAGCTGCATATGAAATACCTCAGTCCGCTGATTTGGATTCACAGCAAGCTTTAACAGCATCAGCTCTCTCTCCACCCTCAACTCCTTTGACAAATCATCCACCTGAAAGAATATCCACATTAAATGTCTCAAATCATTCTGTGCAACTTCTGATGTGAAAGTGCATACACTGACCAGGTACAACTCCTGTGCAAATTGCATGTGAGAAATATTCTAATAAGGCAAAACAATGCTGACTGCCATGTGCAGATATCAAGAAGACGCACAACAAAATAACACCAAAAAGCGCTCTCTGATTTTGATATTGCTCAAATAACACTTGCCAAGTTCCATACATCCCTAAGCACTTGAATGGTATAAACCCCAGATATGAACATTCGAGTTCACAGACATTTAGTTTTTACACTTGCATAGACTTTGCTAAACACCACCGATATAGAAACATACGAAGCTACAGTGTACCGGTATAGAGACATGCAAAGCTACAGTACATACCCATGGAGATACTTTGATGATATTAATTACAAATGGATTTCACTCACAAAAGATAAAACTAACAGAAATAATGCACCTTTCGCACGTTAACAAGCTTATAAAGCTGCTGCATTACTTGCTGCAGCACACGATCGGTACCAGAAACAACAATTGTAAAGAGAGCTTTGTCCTTGTTGAGTCCTACTGCAAGTGACTCTATGTTATAGCCACGCCTTGAAAACACCCCTGCAATCCGATTTATCATCCCGCTTTCATCTCCCACGAAAACTGAGATTGTATACCGATTAATTCTGAATATTCCCAAAACAAATGCACAAAATCAAAACCTGAGATTGTAGAACTATTAATTCTAAAAGATATATACAAACAAAATGCATGAAATCAAGTCCTCCTCAGTATTCTCTCATATTACTTTGTAAGGAAATATGAACAATAGGTATTTATTAAGATATAAGAGACACTGAGAAAATGCTGAAGTCGTTGTCTAGATTATATATATTAAAGTTAATATTTTGCGCATGCAAATTCTTTCAATCTGTTTATGGAGCTACTAGTGTAGAATCTATTGAAGCCTAATCACACATGAGGAATCTTACATATTATACCTGTATACTAACCATATAGCAGGAAATTTGATGCAAAGCTACAATATGGTGGGTTTGAGGCATTTCTTTTCTACATTAAGAAAAGAATCCTGAAATTACAAAACGAATAAATCATACGAAGGAAGAACTCTGGCAGGGGCTTTATCTGGCACTGAGGTCTGCTCCACGATTTCCGATGCAGCCGGACATCTGACTATCATCTTAAAAGGCTTATTAGGAAGCTGTGACTGTAAGCATTTGCCACGGGTGGTAGATCCTTTCCCAGGGAATACCCGGGTAAGGAGACCTGCATGAAAACCTTGAAATGGCGCGGATCTGGAACATGTGGGTACGACCATCGTTTCCATCTTTCGACAAAGAAGTATAGCAAAACCCAAAACCTTCAATTTGTCTGCAAGACTAAAACGCCCTAGGTACAAGATTTATTTGAATCCTAGCTTGCCAAAAATGACGTGGCATAATCCTACCCTGGAATTTCAAAATATTAAATCCGAAATTCTCCAGAAATTTGTCTTCGACTATCGATCTATGAAATTTGCTCAACATTAAGTTACGGCTTCTCGTGGACGTTAAAACCTGCTGCTGCTACTACTGTTGCTGTTGTTGGTGTTGTTGTAAAGCAGAAAAATTCGAACACACGATCTACCCTATATATCTCATTGACCTTCTTTGTCCAATCAATGTTGTTTTTTTGTGTAAATCTTGAGTTTTTATTGGAGCATTTAGAGATTAAAGGAGGTGGAAGCGCATTCTTTGATTCAGCTTTTCGTATCTCATCTTGTCTTAACATCATCACTTTGTCCTTCTCTATAGATGAAAGAATTTTAAGGCACTTCGTATATGGAACAGACAGGCATGCAACGATCTCAGCAGCTATGAACCATTGATCTATTCTGCAGGTTATCAAGCAATTTTCTATGAAGTTGAATAGGTTTTTGAGCAATACAACCTTTATGGTCTTTGGAATTAAATTGGACCTTGCTTCATTTCCAACTATCAAGCCTTAAAGCTTTAAAGTCCACCATTTTGGGATTTTGTTTTCATATCAAGCCTTAATCTTTGAAGTACTCGTCAATTGACATAAATTAAAAGGTATGACTTCTATACAGCTCATTTCCTGTGTTGAAAATTTTTAACATACAGGTTTTGGCCTATAAATTAAGGATTTTTTACATCTCACGCCTTTCCGAAGATTTTGTACCATAGGCTATTGAGCTATTTGAAAATGAGTATAACGATTCCCATCTCATCCTTCATGTATGTCTTAGAATCATATCACTCAGAGTTTTTAGAAAGTGTAAAACTTAAAGAAGTATATGAGCTTTAAGGAAGGAAGGAAGGAAGGAAGGAAGGAAGTATATTTTAACGTCGTAGCACTAGCCAGCGTCCTAAGGACATACCACGCGTCCTAAGAATGCAAGAAAATAGATACCACGAGTTAGGACACTCCACTTTGCCATCAAGTCTTCTTGGTTTTTGAGTTTGTATATCCTTCTTTATGTTCTCGATGGTTTGTTACTGCCTTTGAAGCATCTCAAATACCTGGTACATGTATGTTTGTTTGTTGTAGATGACTACATGATATTCCTCTTGATTTATATCTCTTTGGCATTGGTGACCACTGATAGTGGCAATAGTTTAACATTTTTTGCTTTCATGAATTAGGAAAAAAAAACTTATCTAGTTATGTAGGAACCTTGCATATTGCCTTCTTCAGTCTTGCATTGCAGACAACTTCAAGCACTCATCTTGGACAGTTGCAAAAACTTGAATTGAATAATTGGGCTGAACACCTTGTAAGAGGTGTTCTTCTTTAGGCAAATCCTTGAGCTTCTTTGGAATATGTATGGAGGACACAATGCATGTAACATAATGTATTCATGCCCACTAACCATAATGCACACAATTGTCCATGCCCACTAGCCATTTAACACACAAGAGGCACTTACGCCATTCAACACACAAAGGCACGCCTAGCATCGTCTGCCACACGTTTTTTTGTATTGATTGGAACATTTGTATAGAATTGAGACGCATTTATTATCCAGCAGATGAATTATCAATGAAGAAATCGAGATCTTGGTTATACGGAAGAGGGTCACAAGTCAGATCTTGCTATGTTATGCAAAAGCATCATTGCGGTGGTATATCACACGATAAGAAATAGATGTTGTGATTTAATGGCGTCATACGACATCATGACATCATTGAACTATCCTTCAAAGAAGTTGACTGGTCAAACATTGATGAACGACACAAAAACAATTAAACAACAAGTTAAAATTCAATGTCAAGATCATTGCAAATGTCCATTCATACAGTTGCACTATAACAGATTGTATTGCCTCTGACGTTGTATTACCCCTACTCATGGCATCCTCTACTGGTACTGGGCCTATGATGACCATGTTCCATAGCAGCTATTCAAAGATCGACATTCAAATCTGATAAACTTTCAGCAAGCTGGCATACAAATGCAGACAATCTACCATAAGGACCATCTATATTTAGGAATTCGTCAGCTTCTATGAGACAAACATCTGGCTCATTATTAATATGAAAAGGCAAATCTGGATTCACATTTAATGGATGCACTCACTCAATTACTAAGGCAAAACTACATGATAGACCAACAGAAGGGGAAGCAGCAGATGAGGCTGGAGGTCTAATAATTTCCTCCAGATTCTGAGACACCTTCTGATTAGACGGAACAAGAGAAACAACAATCTCTGGTACAACGCTAGACAAATAATTTGCATGAATTTGGCATTTCAAATAAACAAACTAGATTTGACAAAATCTAAGCACTGTCATGAACCTACGCGAAGAACCGGGCAAATACACACAAACAATACCAAAGAATCTTATATTCAATAAAAGAATCTGATGTACAATGGCCCGAAGGCGAACAGAGGAGCAGGGCTGAGGAACAGGGCAGGAACAAGAGA
>JAANSK020287824.1:0-10643 GCA_011763485.2 Isoetes engelmannii | reverse complement strand
AATCCTTGTATTGAATGTAAGCCAGATCTCAGATCCTTCTTGTTAAACTAATGACCGAGGCCCAGAGAAGATAGAGCAGTCGCTTTATCAGATCCTCAGGTTGGGCAGATCCAGATAGCTCCTGATTGCAGTGTTCGCATGTCTGAGTCCGGTTGGGTGGTGAATTTGTGCCAAGAGATCATGTTCCTACTAATTATATTTGATTCTTTGTATTGAGTTGGTTGAATTTGCAGTAATTAGAGACGTATTGTGCTTTCTTTTGTGTTTCTTTTGGTCTTAGCATAGGTACTACATGACTTAATAAGCTATTGACTCGGTTTTAGGCCCGGATTAGATCGTGTAAATTTCTATGTGTTTGTAATGTCCAGTGAAGATGTGCAGTAAAATGTGCAGTGAAACGAATTTTGCTATTTTTTCGAAATCATGACTCTTGTTGCTTCAAAATAGAGCTGTGGCTATGGCAGATGGAGCCTGTTTAATGCCATGCCCTCTTCCGGTGGACGTGAGTTCCAGCCAAAGCTTCAAAAATCTTCTCAGGCCTTCGTCATGCTTCTTCGCGAAGTGGATCTTCAAAATCCTCGCCAGTTCAGAATCTTGTCTTGGCCAAGCTATGGTGGAGTTATGGCAGTGGAAGCTGCAGAAAAAAATTCTCCCCCTGCCCTTTACGTAGGAAAATGCTCCCCCAGGGAACATTACGTGGGGTTCGAGCCGCCCTACGGGCTTGCCCCCACATAACTTTAGGGTGAGATTCCACTGCCGTAGGCATCAGTTCTCTGTTTCACCCGAACTGCCAACATTCAAAGAAATGCTGCCGCCTTTGCTCGATTCCACTATGAAAACTTTCTCTGGCTAAATTGAAGTCGTGGAACAAATATTTCGGTGTTGAGGACAATGCGTGTCAAGAGATCTATGCCAGGTAATTTCTTCCCACCGAATTGTCGGGGGCAATCCCCTGACAGTTATCACAGAGTTTATAGCTTCCATGGCCTCTCCCCAACGCTCCACATCATCTTTCCGAACCTAAACTACCACTGCCAGTGGAATCACGAAGCAACTCCGAAAGTATGTAATCATTCGATTATTCGATTTGATTGGTTTGCTGCTAAAAGCCGGGCACTAACAAATGCGAGTGGAATCTAGGCAACAAAGCAATCTAAAGGCAGGCTGGAAAACTGCCAGCTGGAGGTTATTGCTGACGAGGCATCCAGGTCATCCACAACGAAAGAGAATGGCGGGAAACAGCTCTCCGGCTCTGCTATAAGCAGCAGGAGTAGCCATTTGCATCCTTTATTCCGTTAAAATGAGTAACAGTACAGCAAGCCGCCACCGGAGGCGCAGATCACAGAGTGTTGAAGCTGCTTCCTCGGGTTATAGCTCCCCTCTAGACTTGGGAACGCCTGGCACTCCTGGTTTTGGATATGGAACGTATCCTTTCTCCAATGGAACCATCATTGTTTTTTACTATTCGTAGCTAAAGCATTTTAGCGTTTTTCTTAGCTTAAATCAAATAGACCAACTTATTTCAACAACCAAGGAGCAAACCTGACTGGTTCAGGTAGACGTCGACAAAATCAGCAGCCTCGCAATTCTACCAGTCCAAGCAGCTTTGGAGATCATGGAGTGAGTTTGATTTCAGAGCTGTTTTCAGATATCTTTCCAGGTCTACTCACATGCATTTTCTTACTGATTAGGGACGTCCTTCTTCAGAGGGAGATCCAAACTTGGCTCCCCCAACTCTTGTTTGGGGCACAAATATTAGCGTGCAAGAAGTTAGCGAAGCTGTGCATCGTTTTCTTAGAAACTTTAGAGACAATCAAAATAATTTGGAAGGCAAATATATGCAACTTATTGAGCAGGTAAGCTATGCCCATAATGAAGCCAGCTGTTAATGTCTATGTAATGGCAACTCTTTTATCTGTTTGAATGCTAGACTATAGAAATGGAAGGAGACTCTTTAAATATAGATGCTCGTAACATACTGGATTACGATGAAGACCTTTATACAAAAATGGTGCGCTACCCATTGGAGGTCCTTGCCTTGTTTGATCTCGTTTTAATGGACATAGCTGTGCAACTCAAGCCAGACTGGGATAAACATATTCAGGTTGAGCTTACGCTTACACCAGATTTCAGAATATATTTGATTTGGCATTTTTTCTGACTTTGTTATTCTGCTAATCAGTCTAGAATATTCAACCTGAAAGATACCATAAACCTAAGAGATCTAAACCCATCAGGTCATGCTGCTCTACTTGCCTACATGCACTACATCTTTATGGTGCAGTACTAAAAGCTTCATTTGTGTTGCAGACATTGAGAAAATGATATCCGTTAAAGGCATGATTATACGTTGCAGTTCCATAATACCCGAAATTAAAGAAGCCTTTTTCCGTTGTTTGGTCTGTGGCTATTCACCTCCACCATCACCAGTTGACAGAGGTATTTACACCACATCTCTTAGAATCTGGCTTTAGAATACCTCTTCATGATTTGTAAAACTTATATTAAGTATCATTTTGCAGGACGAGTAGAGGAGCCAACCCGGTGTGGAAGGCTAGAATGTGCAGCAATGAACTCTATGGTTCTAATTCATAATCGCTGCAGGTGAATTAGCAATTTGATTTTGCACATTTGACACAAATAGATGCATTATTTTTTACAGCTGGTGCTTGCAGTTTTGCTGACAAACAAATTGTGAGACTTCAAGAGACCCCTGATGCTATTCCAGAGGGTGAGACACCACATACAGTGAGCTTGTTAATGCATGACAAGTTAGTCGATGCCGCTAAGCCAGGCGATAGGGTAGAGGTCTGTATTTATAATTTTTTTGCATCACAACTTTTCTTGCACAATTAAGCAACATAAGTTTTTCTAAGGGATTCATATTGCCAGGTTACAGGCATTTTTCGGGCTGTAGCAGTTAAATTAGGGCCTACACAAAGAACACTGAAGTCCCTCTACAAAGTAAGGTTTCCCACAGATAATCTGTATAAGGTCCTTTGATACGTTCAAGAAAGCTCAGCCATGCTATGCTGTTCACTTGGTGCAGACATATATTGATTGTCTTCACCTAAAGAAGGCAGACAAATCACGGATGCATTCTGAAGATCCCCTTGAACGTAATCAAGAAAGCGAGACATTTGCTTCTTTTCCAGAGACTAATACGGCCGATTATGAAGCTGGGGTAGGAAGCTAAAGCTTCTTGCCATCACCATCATTATTAAGTTTCACAACTCGTCATCTTTACTTTATAGGTAGAAAAGCTAAAGGAGCTCTCTAAATTACCT
Organism: Isoetes engelmannii; assembly: GCA_011763485.2. Lineage (NCBI taxonomy): Eukaryota > Viridiplantae > Streptophyta > Lycopodiopsida > Isoetales > Isoetaceae > Isoetes > Isoetes engelmannii. The sequence continues at coordinate 7,356 of JAANSK020287824.1, read as the reverse complement.
GATATCTATGAGAGGCTTACAAGATCATTAGCTCCAAGTATATGGGAGCTTGAGGATATAAAGAAAGGTCTTCTTTGTCAGGTGGGCTTCACATTTCATTTGATGGCATTTCAATAAAATAGGAAAAATGCATGCCTAATATGAAGTGTGCTGTTTTCAGTTGTTTGGGGGTTCGGTCAAGAAACTGGCATCAGGTGCCTCCTTCCGTGGCGATATCAATGTTCTCCTCGTTGGAGATCCAGGTACAAGCAAGTCTCAGCTGCTTCAGTATGTGCACAAAATTGCACCACGTGGCATTTACACTAGTGGGCGTGGGAGCTCAGCAGTCGGTCTCACAGCATATGTGACAAAGGATCCTGAGACTCGTGAGACAGTGAGTACCTTGTGCTTAAAAGATTTCAGAATCTTGGTGTTGTTTTACATGCTAGTACCTCTGCGCAAAATTAAATTGTTATTGCTGTCTTTTTGATAACTTGATGGGAGAGTAATCAGCTTGCTAAGGTTATGTTAATGACTGTTGTTTGTAATATTTTTTAAAGGTCTGCATTTTCTCCTTTTATATAATTTATACACCAGTTAAGGCTGGCCTCAAATTCTTGTAATGAGTATTTACGAGACACACATCTAAGCAGAGGCTGCAGTGTGCACCAGTTTTCATAGATAGAAAACTAATTGATATTCAAGTCCCAAATGGTCATGTTTATTACTGTTGGCCTATTCCAGGTTTTGGAAAGCGGTGCTCTTGTTTTGAGTGATCGTGGTATATGCTGCATAGATGAGTTTGACAAGATGTCTGACAATGCACGTAGCATGTTACATGAGGTGAAGATTCACTTTTCTATTGGCCCTGCAGATTGTTTAGGTTCCTCATATAAGAGATTAATGTAAGACTGTAAGCTCAGGTAATGGAGCAACAAACCGTCTCAGTTGCAAAGGCGGGAATTATTGCTTCTCTTAATGCGCGCACATCAGTCCTGGCATGTGCGAATCCTAGTGGTTCACGGTACAATCCTAGGCTTTCAGTGATTGATAATATACAGTTGCCACCGACGCTATTGTCCAGGTATGGGTTCAACGAATTTCAATGATGTCGCCTCAAATTTTCTAACCAAAATGTCCAACCAGATTCGATCTCATTTACTTGGTTCTTGATAAACCCAACGAGCAGACTGATCGGCGCCTTGCACGACACTTGGTGGCTTTGCACTATGAAGATCCTGAGGTAAATTCATTGAGTGAGAATCATTACTTGTTTCCCTAATGTCTCAGATAAAATTTCTGCATGCAGGTTCAAATGCAAGAGGCATTAGACCTCCCTACTTTGACTGCTTACATTACCTATGCAAGGCAGCATGTACATCCAAAGCTCTCAGATCAAGCTGCAGAGTTTGTGATTAACGGCTATGTTGCCATGAGGCGTAAAGGAAACTTTCCTGGAAGCAGCAAAAAGGTCTGCATCTTGCTGTAGTCCTTGTAGGTGACATGGACATTTCAGAACTAATTTTTATTGTTTGGATAGGTAATCACTGCAACTCCAAGACAGCTAGAGAGTCTGATTCGAATTAGCGAGGCCCTTGCTCGGATGCGGTTTTCTGACACAGTATGTGGGATTTCTTGCAGCTCTACTTTCAAAGAAGTTGCAATGTTCATTTCCTTTTCGTTTTTGTGTATGTTTGCATAGGTGGACCAATGTGATGCAGAAGAAGCATTGCGTCTCCTTGAAGTTGCCCTACAGCAGTCTGCTACTGACCATGCCACAGGTTCCATGAATTTATATGAGCTGACATTCAGTTGTCTTTAGGTTTAACTTCATATCCCTGTTGGCACATCTAGGACCAGCATTAATTTGCTTTTGGAAAATGTTACCTATTGCACAAATGTGCTGCTCACTGCTATGACCAACGTAGACTCTGCCTATGGAGGACTCTAAAAAACCAATTCTATCATCTGATTCAATATTTGTGCTCCAGGCATTATTGATATGGATTTGATCACAACTGGAGTTTCTGCAAGCGAAAGGACAAGGAGAGAGAACAGGATGGCTACAATTCGAAATATTATCATGAACAAACTGCAGTCTGGTGGCCCGGCCATGAAGATTATTCAGGTTCTGGGAGTACTAAAATACATAGCATTTAAGATTTTTTCTAGTGATGATAATCATGGCTTCTTTCTTTTACAGCTTCATGAAGAATTAAAGAAGGAAGGGAGTACAGAAATCACGTTACAAGATGTAAGGCCATGTTTCCTAATTATAGTTGTTAATGTTCTTTTGCTATTTGCGTTTGATTTTGTGGTACATTTTCTTTGCTGACAGCATATTTTCCATGTCTTATCAGCTGAGGGCATCGTTAGGAACATTAGCAACTGAATCTTTTATAAATTTTCAAGGAGACAACATCTCAAGAATTTAAACCGGAACATTCATAGAGGACTAAAAGTTATTCCGTGCTTTCATTTGTACAACTAGATCAAAATTATAATCGTTCAATTCTGACATTCGAGAATGGAAGTTGAGGAAGTTCTGGTTCCCTTTTGACTATTTAGTTTCCGTTTGTGAATATCCTTTTGTTATTTGCTATGTTCATATGCATTGGTGTAATGCCATTGATTTGTCATACGATTTTATCTGACTTACCAGGATATGCAAATCCAAAATCAACCAAAATTATGCAATATCTCAAATCAATGCAGCTCCGAACTTTAATATCATAAAGGTGTGGTGCAAAGATAGAATAAGAAACCTTTTTTTTAAACAAATACAAAATCATCTATGAATGAGTATATACAAATAATCGCACTTGAGTTCTAATTCATGTTGAAGTAGGCACCATATTCCATAAAAACAATTACCAGGTATCAATTGCGTAATGATGTTCTTGGGACAGCGGGAAAACCAAATTCATCTGCGGCCTGCTAAATCAACATCTCCAGTCACTAACTCACCAAAAATCAAGTTATTCAAAATTAAGAACACCCCAAACGAAAGTATTATGTCACAATTGAAACTGTAAGACCTGAGGATTGGCTTGAGGGGTTTGTGCTGCTGCTGCAGGTCCAGCTGGGGCAGCTGGAAGATTTAGTTCATCCAGTTCTTTATCTGGTTGTAAGTACGAGGGCATGCCTTCTGATTCCGTTTCCATCTCTGCTTCCAGGGCGCTTAATTCTAAACAAGTCATCAGATATAACAAGCTTTAAGGACCTTGTATGCGACCAACATGTTAACTATATCATAACTATGCTAGTAAATTTCATGGCACCATATAATTACCCTGTGAGGCATAATACGTAATAGACATGCACTTTAAGATTTCTCAAAGAAGGTTCAAACCCCTACCTCCCATCAGCTCTTCTTCATCAAGGTCATCGGGCACATTATAGCTCCGGCCTAATGATTCTTGAATTTCTGTGCTGTAATCTACTAGATCCATCATGTCATCTTGCATTTTCTATAAAGAAAGTTAAATTAATGGTACGAAGACCCATGGACAGAAAGCAGAATAAGAGTGAAGAAATTACATCAATATCATCAATCTTCAGTGTTTTCATTGTCCCTTTAAGCTCCTTATTTGCTGATTTCATAGCTGAGATCTGCAGGCGGAAACTATATAGTGATGAATATGAAGCAGCCACTTAGAACAAGGTGAATGCTAACTCTTTATGCCCACCCCTCTCTAAAATGAACAAGCAATATTGAGATGGAAGATGCCTCTGTTATCTAAGTAGACCAGTGAGCATAGGTTTCCATGTCCTCAATAAAATGTTTCATGACATGGCAAAATTCAATTCACAAATCTAGCAGCAGTTTGGGACATCCCAAGATTGATCATGCAGGCTAAAGAAGATTTGGTTTTGGACGAAATCATATGCCTTTGACATAAACTTTTGAATTAGAGAATCTCGTCATATCGGATCACAATTGACATAAAGTATAGGTGTCTCCTCGAATTTTCTACCAGTAGATGTCACTTGGTCTGTTACAAAAAGATAAACATGATAAAATCTGTATAGAATTACATCAGCACACACATCTATAGGAGAAATCTTCTACCAGGTAAAGCATTGATGCATACCGTTTGTTGCGCATCTTTGATACCTTCAGTGGCAAAGGAAACTTGCTCCAAGTTAAAAGTCTGGTTATATAGCATATCCCTCTGACCCTCAAACCTGAGATCACAAAAACCTGAAAGATGAACATACAAGACCTCTGGACAAACTTGATTGACAGCAGTCATAATAAATCAACAACGAAACAAATTTGCAAAGTGAACTTTAAGCATACATTTTCTTTTGCTTCAATATCCTCATTGCACGCGCTTTGATAGCCTCTTGTGCAGGACCGGGCCTAGTTCTTTTGATTTGTTCCCGATATTTGATAAGTTCATTATCAAGCTTTTTAATCTTGTCGTCAACGGTATCCCCCCTCTTATTAATCTGCAAACTTGCAATTTGATGTTAAGCAAGGCAGGCAACTCCATGTTAGCCATAGCCATGAACCAGAAAGTAAACCTACCCGATCTGTTGCTTCTTCGACAGTTGGGGGAGGGACCTTCTCTTTTTTTACTCCGAAAACCTTCTTCATTCTGCAAGCTTATAGCGCCACTGACACTTTCCAGAGCAAAGACATAATAGTCCCAAAGTTTATTGCAACTTCATACTAGTATGTAGGAAACTCCCCTTTAGCATGTTGGAGACCGGAAACTTCATCTCTGTTTATACGGTGTACTCTCTACAGGATGGATACGTCCTATTTAAAAGTACCTTAAGGATTGACCCATGGTTCCAAATTCCATGTATTCTAGATATATAGAAACCCTTTTATTCCCAAAACTATAGTAAGAAAAGGGATTTATTTTTATTTTTTTTAGCATGCTTGCCTAACCCGAGCTCACCTAAATCCTTGAATTCTAGCCTATCCACATGCCGCGACACGTCATGCCACCTCATCTCAAATTAATAGCATCCGTTAGATCTAGATAATTTCACATCAACGGTTGGTTGTGAAAATTAAAAAAATTCAGTAAATTCCTTCCCCATCTCCTTCGTCTACCAGTTTCCCCCTCTTCACGGTTGTATGGGGCTGCATGTATCCCGCATGGCGAAGCTCGGATTCATGGATCGAGGTGAGATTCATGGACTTAATACATTGGCGATTGGTTGTTAAGTTGGGTATTGTTATTTGTATTTTTAGGCATGGATTATGTAGTTTCAAGGCCATGGTCTCATACCGTAGCAAAAATGGCCATTGCAACTCCCCACTGTAATCTACGTGTATTTATTGAAGCAGAGTTATCTGCTAGTGGCTAAGAGGACATTGATGTCGTGAGGTTGTTGACCTAATTCCGGTTGTCTGATTACATTATTAGAATAGAGAAATAATATTTTATAGTTGAGATATGCAGTGTGGTTAGAGGTTAATAACAAATTTCACTTCTTTGGCAGTGCAGTATTTGGAGAGCCATCTGTGGGCTTACTTACTGGAGATATCTGTATTATTAGAGATGCACCAATCATGATCATGACAGCCGAGATCTCGCACAACAAGTTCTCTCTTAGGTTTGTGCGTTTTCGTTTTCCACATGTTATACTTTGTATTCATTCTATGTTACTCTAAAAAAATGCAACAAGTAATGGATGATTACTCATACTTAAGGTATAATGTCAGAATGGACATATTAGAAGCACAAAACATGGAAGAATCAGAACATGTTTCTTTCACATGAAATTCCAAGTAAATTTTTGAAACTAATGGATGCTTGATTCTTACAGTACAGTTTATATTAGTGTTTTCAGAACTCATGCAAAAAAGGTAGCTATGGATGTTTATACTAGTGTTTTCAGAACTCATGCAAAAAAGGTAGCTATGGATCTTTAACGCCAAGACGGGCTTATGAATACATAAAAATCCTTCATTGTCATCCATGGAGCTGAAGATTAATAATTACAGTTGGCTTTCTACACATGTGAGTGAGTGTTTGTTGATGTCATTGACAAATGCTGATACCTCACTCTTTGAGCCAGGTAATTTATTGTCCAAAAGAAGTCCAGCTACTTTGCCTATCTGCAACTGTTTCAAAACCGATGAGCTAATGAGGTGGATTAGGAAGGTGAGAACATTTGGATGCATATGTTATATTCCATTTAACACAAAGAAAACATGAATACTCACTACATAGCAGCCACGTGGCACCTTGTTGCCATTCTTTACCTGAAGCCCATTCACTGTGCATGCCTTACTCTCAAACAAGGTGTAAGCTAAAGCAGCCATAAATGTTGTTAGGCACCCATTTTGTTATCTCATCGAAAATGCACCTAGGATGCAAAGAAGCCATTGACAACAACATTTCGAAGCATCTGAGATGGCAAAAGAAGGTTGGTGCAAACTTTATAGACTCTTGAATTTGTTTGCCATATGTTTTCTGTGGTAATTGAAAGGCTGGCAGTGGTCATGGTCTTGCATCACGAAGTGTTAGTGCACACAATGCCATGCTTTGGAGCAAATTACATCCAAAAACTTTGAGAAGGACACAATTGAATTTTCCAAGGTAGAAAGGTATGCCTTAATGTCGAGTTGATGTGCAGCTAAATTGCTACATAATTGTAGCTGGTGCAACAGCCAAATTGCTAATATTCTCATAGGTATGTGCTTCCCTTATTCTAGAACAGAGAAGAGAAAGTGAATGTCCTTATTGTGGTTCTGTCCTCTTCGTCTTAGCAGCCATAGTTGCAGAATCAAATATTTGCTTGCAACACATTCAGAGTTAATTTTCAACATGCTCTTGCTACCTATTGTAAGTTTTTTTCCTAATGTCTCATCATTTAACATGAATGCCCCAACAGATGGGCCCACTGCAAATGTCCTATTTTTGTTGCAGCATTTGCTTTAAAATGAAATTGCCGCTTTTCATTCCCAATCCTTCAACTTTAGCCCACTCTGTTATGATATTGTATTTGTGTGCTAAATTGATTCTGTTTGCAGTTCATATAACGTTTGAAATCTGTGTCCTTGCCCGGTGTGTTGTTGTAAAATGGGCTGGCTGCATATGAATCTGTGTCTGGGCTTTGAATAATCATGTTCCTGGACAATCTTGCCAGGCTTGCTCATGCTTTCTAATCATGTTCCTGGGCAATCTTGCCAGGCTTGCTCATGCTTTCTAGACCTCTTTGCTGTACAAAAGACGGACCTTGTCATATGGCTTAACTGTGGGCTTTTATTATGGGCCTAACTGTGGGCTTAACTATGGTTTTTTGCAGGAATTAGGTCGCTCAGTTTCACTGTACAATGAGGTTGATGGAAGACAAGAAGCAGGTTTTATAAGTTTGGCCATACGAGCAGCTTTTCATTCCAAAGATTTT
>JAANSK020287823.1:0-20187 GCA_011763485.2 Isoetes engelmannii | reverse complement strand
GTGAAGACGACTTGGAAAGATCGTCATCGCGATCCTGGCGAGCAGGAACAGGAACAGGAGCAGAATCAGGAACTGAGGCGGGAACAGGAGCAGGAACAGGAACGGAGACAGGAACTTGCTTAGGAGCTGGAACAGAGACTGGAACGGGAACATGATCGTGAGCAGGAGCAGAAATCGGAGCTGAGACAGAATCAGGAGCATGGACGGGGCCATGACATGGAACAGGGACAGGAGCAGGTACAGAGGCAGGATCAGAACTGGAACAAGTGTTGTCAAAACAGAATGATCTGGAGCGCCAATTAATCTGCGGGTTGTGCAGCTCGAGCCACGGAAGGCCCAAGATTACTTCTATCATCATCTTTGATGCTAATCGACTTCAAGAAACCCCTTTCACATTCCACTGTAGATCCCGGGATCACTAAAATCATTTGTCATAACTTCTTCATTCATGACATAATTGGCCTAAGTCCAATTCAAGCCCATTGAAAAGCCAGACCTCATATTCATGATAATGCTATATATAAATTTACTAGTGACCTTAATAGAATTTTAAGGGTTTTTAAAATTCTTGCCCTTATTTTCAAGGTTGCTAATTTTTTTGCCCTTTCACGGGGAAGGGCATTTTTTCATGCCACCTTTATTCATAATGACTATAAATTTTTTGAGTTGCCCAAAGGGCAAACCTTGACTTTGGTATTGGGTTCAATGCATCTTTTTGTCTCAGCCGTTCGATTCACAATCGAACAGACGCATTAGGAGGCGTGAGACAACATGGTTGCCCTCCGTCGGTTTAGGCCGCCCTGCATTATCATGCCATTGGATGGCCAGAGATGATCTTTAAAGCTCCATCGAAATGACACTACAACAGAATGGGTCAATTAGTGTCAGCAAAATGTCACCACAACATTGGCAAATATACATTATGACATTATTGGTGACATTTATACAAAGATGATGCTATAAGTGTCACAAGTTTTGCCAAGACTAGCGTCACCTTTTACGTCACCCTTAGTGTCGGAGATAGAGAACTGCCCCAATGAGATAGAGATACCTCAACACTCCACAACTAACTCAAAAACTAACAATCTGCACTACTAGCTATGTACAAACCCACCACTGGCATCCACAATGCCCAAAACATCTCGCCAGATAAAGAACTTCCGTTCGGCCGACCCCCAAAACACAAGAAAGCTCTAAAATAGCTTATACCTGAGGCGGGGAACCAGGGATGCCGAGGGCTGTTGTATGACGTAAAAGGTACTATCTATTTATTTTAAAGCGATAGGTCTACAACAAATGTGTTGCTTGTTGTTCAATATAATTCTAGATGTAGCTAATGAATTGGCCTAAAATGCTTATCCAAAAGTGGTTTTGGTATGACACTATAGATGTTGCTATTAGCACCAATCGTAGCGTCACCGTTTGTGACACATATAGCGTCAATCATAGTATCAGTGAAAATAGTGCATTATAAGTGCTGTTATTAGCAACAATTATAGCGTTACTTGTTGCTTCACATGTAGCATCAGTATTAGTGTTAGTGCCACTTGTGACATTATAAGTGTTGTTATTAGCAGCAATTATAGTGTTACTTATTGCTACATTCTTTGCATCAGTATTAGTGTCAGTGCCAACTTGTGACATTATTAGTGGTGATATTAGCATCAAATGTAATAGCACCCTTACTATCACAAATTTTGTCAATGTTTGGGTGGCTATAGTATATGCCACAATAGTTGTTGCTACTCATATCCCCAATATTGTCATATAATATCCCATCATTGTTCTCAAGCTTTATGTCAGTCCACGGTCATGTCTAAAGTCATAAGATTGTGTATATTTAGCATCACAAATACATTAACGAATGAATAGTTACTATTATTTATATATACGAGTTGGTCGTTGTTCTTATAGAGAAACATATTGTTGTACATAGCCATTTGAAAGAACAACTAGCAAAAACGCAGGGTTGGGAAAAAGAAGAGGTGGCAAATTACATGTAAAAGAATAGGTATGGTGGAGTAGGATGAGATGCGATGTGATGAAAATGTAGAATAGAATTCGTTGATTCTAATAGAGTGCATAGATGGTATAATTGGTGCTTGTAGTGTGTTAGGCAAAAATGTCAACTTTTTTATAGAGCATGAGCGAGTGATCTTACAACTGAAAAGGAAGGCAATGAACTTGCGCAAGCGAAGGGAATCCCTTTGGTCAAAACCTCCATAAAAAACCTTTGTTTGATTCTATAAGGCTGTAATTCAAGCCCCCCGTTGAAATTGATGTTCCTTTATTCTAAGAGTTCTTGTTGTAATGTGTTCTAAGATGGAATTTGTCGCAAATGCATTTTTAAGAAATAACGCTAATATAGATTTCAATTAAATTGATGGACTATGTTGTGCCATGATGTTTCTGATGGGTCTTCATCAGTTTATGCTTCTTATAGAACACGTCGTAGAACAAACTAATTGAGAACCTCAAAGAACATTTTAAGTAACATCATAGAGAACTACTCCAAGCATCTTATTTCTCCACATTATATATGAGTTGTAGATTCACCTAAGCTTGGATACCTCACAACTCACAAAAAATCTGACTTCATTGCCTAAAGCAAGGTTTGAAAGACATCAAAGAACAGATAAAAGCATAAAGCATTTGCAAGAATATAAAGAGGCCATCATTCCAACTGGCATTAGGGTGGAATACAAATGACGGATGCAGAAAACAGTAATAGCTACATATGTAAATTAAGATGCATCACTTGAAGCATCAACATATGCTTGCGAAGACATGTGAAGCTTCATCTAACTGGTCCGAAATCCATGTTTCTTTGTCATGCAGCCATAAATGTGCATATTTTTGAAAGAAATGGCAGAGTTGGTTCAAGAAGCAAAGAACATAGGAATAGTGGTATTTTCAAGTAATAATAGAATATAAAGTGGGGAATTTGAAATTCCTCACAAGTTCAAGACTGCATGCATGGCTCCAGTTATTGCCCAGTTAGATGAATCACAAATTCAAAACTGCATGGCTTCAATTCAAGAATCACCTGATCTAAGAAAATGTGTGATATTCGGGACTCAAAAGAATAATTTCTGCATCTTGTGAAAAACAACAATTCAAAGATGTAAAGCAGAGGAACTTCAACAAATCACCAAACTTGTAATTTCTATATGAATCTCAAAGCTCCAATATCCTCAACTTGTATCTCCTGCTCCACCTTTGCACTTGCGATTGGCATTTCTTTCTCCTGCATCAAGTATCATTAAATTCCTCTTCAATAAAGCAATGTGGTTTGCACAAAGGATCTTCAGAATGTCTTTTTGTTTTTGGTTAGTTTATTCACTTGTATCAGTATTAAATGTCAACATGAATTCAAGTCCAAAATTGAGAAAGAGGGATGAAAACGATGGTCTAGCATATGAGAGAGCCTTGAGAATCAAATTGCTATAGCAAAGTTGAATAATCAGCTACGATTGATAGGTACATAATCCATTACAATTTTTAGTCTTCTATGCAAAGAATGCCTTTGGGCAAAGATATTGTTGTTAGCTGCTATGGGCAAAGATTTTGCTATCAAATATTCAGCGAAGATTCTGCGTACCACAAAACATATCTATTTCCACACAAATAAGAAAGCACGAACAAAGAAAACAGAAAACCCACTTGTTAGAGATTCAGCTGAAAAGAAAAATGTCTCCAACTACAACTGCAACTATTATTAAAACTGGCATCAAAAAAATAGATTGAAAACTCAAATATCAAGATTAACTAACAGTGAAGTGACAATAGTACTGGACTTCCAACACGTCTTATTGGAGGATGATGATCTAGCTCTCAGCAACCAAATCCCTAACATCATACTAAACCCAAATATTTATACAATGTGTTATGTTTAATCTTAATATAATATTTTGCATGTGCAAATTGATAGCTGAACAGGAACAACAATAAAAATCATGAAATCATTCAATACCTGGGTTTGTCGGAAATGATCATATAATAAAGATAACAGCGCGGAGAAGATGGGAGTTGATGAGACGCAAGGTACACGGTACGGTAAGTGGTGGTCTGACATTGATCTGAATCTATAAATCATTGATCTTCATAAAGAAGAAACCATATATCTCCAGTGCTTTTCCATATCTACAGATCTGGAGTTGGTTGAAGAATATGCATGCGTGGGCCATGTTTCCTTTGGCAAAAAATATATGAGGAAATTAAGATCATAATACTGCCGGAGTGTCCAAAGACTTTGAAGATCGCTCTAACAATGCTATGGGTCATCTACGAAACCATCATTGACATCACATAGAATCTCATTGTCAATGAAATGCGTTTATTTGCTGGGTTGTATAATATGGACATGCCTGAGAGATGTACATTTGTGCAAACAAATCTAGTTCAACAATCTGGTGGAGATTGCATGATGGCAATAAGGCAAAGATGCTGCATAATGAAACTCAAATAAGTACCTAAGACTTCATCAGCAAAGCCCGTGCTCAAGAAGCTCCAAAAGCATTTTATAAGATAGAACATATTCCGTTGCTACTACTCCCTTGCGTCCTAACGAAAATTCAATGTACTATTTCCAGATCCTCAAACAATGAGAAGCAAAATACTTGAACCTGATCCGGCAAGGACAAATTGCTTGCTTGCTAACTATGAGCTCCACCTCTTTTTGTTAGTGTTGACCTTTGATGCGATAGTGCTGATTAATGTCATCAGTAAAGCCTTCCCACAGCACCACATTTGTCAGACCTGATGCCAAGTAAAAGCAGAAATGGAGCCAAGCTCAAATTTGAGATTGAAAGCAAATTTTACTCCCAGGAGTTGGAAATGGCATTTATGAAGCTGGAATAGTGTGAACAATACAGAAAACATATACTACTAACTTCATGATCACACTGCAGAGCATATACCCTTTGGGCAATATAAACAAATACACTATGATGACATTGGTACTCCAAAAAGATTGTACTTTCAGAGTTGTGAACGCAAATATTACAGCGGAATGGATGTAGTAATGGGCTGTCTCTAAGAAATCAGACCCAACCTCAGACCTTATAATCAGCTCAAATGCTCAAGATGGTGATGAGGATGTGGAGGGTTTATACACTTTCTGTTTGGAGACTATACACAGCAAATAGACATCCCCTGAATCAAATAGGATCCGAAAATATCTGCCATGGATAAAACTCAAAGCAGGTACGAACTGACAGGCTTAAAATACTCCAGCCAGCCGGTTGGACATGTATCAGAACAAATCCCCTTCAAAGGGAATGGATATTAAAGCTCTTTGGATAGCAGGAAAAAAGGCCAAATAGGGCTGGAACGAAAATGGCATATCCTAATCGAGCCACATACTGTATATCTGGAGGAGGCTTCTTTTACATTGGCTTCGGTTCCTTCTTCATCCAAACTCGCTCCTGTAGATCTAGGAAAATCATGCTATTCTTGCAAGACTATATATACTATATATGTGAAAAGGTCCGGCCCAAATCTTGGAGCAAGACCCACAATATCGCCACTGGAGAGCGACAATGTCATTGAAGCCACGCCGGAGATAGCCATAGCCAAATCCGTCACCGCCTAATCAGACTCGTAATTAAACGCAGACGGCCAAAGAGTCCCGCGAGGGGGAGAGGGAACGCCGCATGCGGCGTAAGATGCGGCGTTCCGGCACAATTACCAACACCCTTACAAAATAATAGATAAGATTGGCCATGCAAAGGTTAGCAAAGCTTAAGGAGAGTTGAGAAAACCATCTAAAACCACTTGGAAGCCACTTAGAAGATATGCTTGTTAAATAACAACAATTAAGAATTGGTTTATATGATGTGTAGAGCATAACACAGAATCTCTTCCCTCTTCACGCAATGATAACAATAATAAGTGGAAGTGTTTGTGCATGTTCTTTTTAGTTGAGTAATAAGTTTTGCAATGAGCATTTAATGCTTACCTTGTAAGTTTCTACAAAGATAAACTTCTTTGATATTACGTCATTTGGGGATATCAAGTAGGATGACCAAGTTTTAGATGACAGCAGGTAATTTCAATGCCCTTCTCTTGATCCTCTTTCATCTGACCTATTAAACATTCACGTGGCATCATGTTAAGCAACTTCTCAGGCCTACATGTGTCCTTTGAACGTTTTCCACGACGAGATCGTTTTGCTGGGACTCGCCATTTATCCAGACTATCACACTTTGCCATCACAAACTTGTTTATCTGCATATACATCTCATCATCAAGGTTGCGTTCTACCCCAAGGCCTTCAAGAACTTCTCCCATATCCTCCACACTTTGCTCTTTCTTCTATATATGTGGAGCATCCTCTTGTATTGATGTGGTGGCATCAGTCATGAAGAAAAGGATCTCATGCACCAAATGTCCTTCTGCCATACATCCTTCTGGCCTAGCCATCTGACGAACAATACCTTTTAAAACTTTCATATATCATTCCAAAAAGAACATCCAACATCCGGGACCTGGTCCTACCAATCCAATCTCTTTTGGAAGATGTATTAGAAGATGTACTTGAAGATCAAAGAAGCTGGTATAAAACTGTTGCTTTAAGATGCATAATAACTCAACAACTTCAATCTCCATCTTTGCTATATCAGAGACATTAATTTCCTTCAATGAAGCCCACCTACGAGTGAAATTTTATAAACAAAAGTGTAATTAGTAAAACTTTTCATTCTGAATTTAAAAACCATTGGTTTTTTACCTTGTCACTTTGCCCAACCGACAAATGACATCTCGTATTCTTGTTGTCAAGTAATTATCTATAGCGCATGGTAGAACACGCTAAAAATGAAAGGCAAATCTTGGTAAAATGAGAATGAAATGAAATGCTAAGACGAAATCAAAGACTTACTTGTATAAACTTATGCCAATCGTGTGTCTTCAATCCTTTAAGCTCGCCGTCTTTGGTAAACGCCTTACACAAGGATGCACCATAACTGTGGGCGTTCTCAAACTAGACATCACATGTTTGACTTGATTCTCCTCTTGTTTGTTTAGTACCCAAGACACGCTTTTGCACTTTTGCCCATTTTGCGGCGGCCATAATTGGGGCCTTATATTTTGATCCTTCAGATCATTTCTACTAGCAAGAGTATCACAATCACCAATCACCAATCAAGTGTCTCCATAATGAGTTGCTAACATTTTTAAAGATGTGCATGCGGTCGAACAAGTGGGCGATTTTTTATTCTGACCAGCACTTAAGACGATAGAACATAGAAAGTCGTTTCATACCAGGGGGAGGAACTACCAAACTATCCTCAGTAATGTTTTGAGATCCACGGGCTTCCACCCAAGTCTTTAACCAATCATTGGGAGTTCTTCTTCTTGGTTTTTCAACATTAACACGTCCACACATGTGATGTGCAGGTGGTAAAAGTTTCTTATGGCCATGATATATTTGCTTACATTAATGATTCGACCGATAGCATGGCAATTCAGCTCATCTTTGGGACTTGGTCTAGTGGCAGGACCTTAAACCGCCACACCCGAGGTCATGGGTCCAAACCTGGCCAATATTGGTCTAGTAATAGGGACCTTAAAATTCCATTGCCCCGAGGTTTCAGGTTCAAGTATGACCAATTGGTTCTGGTAGAGACCTTAAACCTACCATATGCAATGGATAATCACGTGCAGCAGCTCCTAGATAGAGTCAGAATGATCGCGTCTAGGAGTGCATTGGCTTCCATATGATCTGTAGAATAAAGTGAAGTAGAATATAATCATGATGTAATAGATTGATGATTGATGTCCTTCAATTGAAAAAAAAAAAAAAACTCAGCTCCACATGAAGGGCATCCAAACTTTCCACTTGTTTGCAAACCTATGTATTAAGAATAAAATAAGAAAAAAACTATAAATATCAAAATAATAATAGAGCTATAGCTACAATATTTTATACATACACACCTGATGCATAACCAAATCCCGAGTAGTCATGAATTGTGAAACAACATATAGCATGCAAAGTAAATGCTTGTTTTTTGACTTGGTACGTGCCTTATTTGAAAGTAGTTAGAGGATATGTGTTGTTACTACATATATTTGACTTAGTTGGAACTGATATACATACCTGGAACAATAAGTGTCAACATGAGGCGTCCTACTTTTGTTGCCATCCAAGAAGGGGTGTTGTAGTTCACTACCACAACTGGCCACACACTATGACTTGAGGACATGTG
The DNA here is from genome assembly GCA_011763485.2 of Isoetes engelmannii. NCBI lineage: Eukaryota > Viridiplantae > Streptophyta > Lycopodiopsida > Isoetales > Isoetaceae > Isoetes > Isoetes engelmannii. The sequence goes on along the minus strand of JAANSK020287823.1, from coordinate 11,977 downwards.
ACCAAAAGGACAAACTCTGTCTAAACCAATGGCAAGACGCAAGTTTCTTAATTCTGTTTTAAACATTGCCCACTGGCTTCTTGCATATACCACAGGTCACAGATGGAATAAGGTCTATTGCACTTCCAAATCTACGCCTACATAGTTATTAAGCGAAACTTTAAACTCCACCTCATTCAATTGCAAATTTACATGTTTGCCTTCGAAAATCTCCATTGGGACTAGCCATAAATACAACTTTACCATCCTTCTCAGCTGTCTCTTTGCAGAATCCAAGAAGGTCCAAAAAGAACTGCGCTTCATCAATACCAATTACATCTACCTGCACACCATTTTTAATGAATTACTTCGCTTAACCATTTAGGATATACATATACACAAGTTCATACCTCATTATATTCTTTACCAAATTTTTTAATAGAAGGACGTCAGATATCTATTCACCATAAAATAAAAAATAACCAGTACACAAGGGCGAGGTGCAGATTTAAAACTCAGCGGGGAATAAGAACCCTCTGACCAAAGCTACCTGGAAGCCTCAATCTTCTAAAGATCATAACCCTTAAAGAGAGATTAATCATCTCTCCTGTGCAATGTTGTCCACAGCTTGTGGATCAGCAACTAACAACTAATTATCATGCCACCCAAGACGTCGAGGACGGGACTTCTTGTTTCTGCAGTTAGGATCACAGGGGGCGACAGCTTTTCTCTGGTAGCATTCTTCCAACTTACCTCTTGCCAAGGTTCTTTACCAAATTTTGCTTTCAAATCGCTCAATTTCGTTAAATTTATACATTTTTTTTTCTATTACATCATGCGATACAACTGCTCCTATATCTGTTATCCTTGACAGGTTTTACCGTTAGTGTTCTCCTATAATTAAACAAACAACATGAACAACGGTAACTTCAACATGTTTGTCTTCCAATCTATCAAATGTATATTTCTCTAACCGACTTCCCTCTTTTTGTTTCTTACTCTACTTTCCTTACAATTATGTTGTCTTTCCTGGTCCTAAATTTTTGTTTCTTACTCTACTTTCCTTACAATTCTGTTGTCTTTCCTGGTCCTAATATAATATGTATCTTTCCACCTGATTCCTCAACTTCGTCTGTCATCTTGCTGCAAAAGAACACAAGTTAAAGCTTCAAGGGGCCATCTCAACAGCTAGCGCTTCCCTGTTTCTCCTTCATTTTTGCATTCGACATACCTCCTCCTTTATCTGGAAAAGCGCATGCATAAAATAAAGATTGCATGCATGCAATTGGCCTATATTCCATCACTGCATTCGACTTCTTTTCCTCCAATATCTGCTTCTTAAGGATTTTCCTTATGTTGTGTTGCCTTCATTCAATGGCGACCATCCTCCTTTCTAGCTAATGTGAACTGTGACCTTCATTTGTTATATACCTAGAATATTTCGTTCTTCCACTCCACCAGCCCTAGGGTTTGTCCCTCGAGAAATCTAAAAACAAGATAAAACTCGATCAACACTTGCATTACTTCACAGTGCCTTCGAAAATCCAAGAATCGGCTCCAAAAGTCCAATGGCATCGGAGATTGCCATGAACAAATCTCCTTTGCAAGGAAAAGAGGTCGCCGGAAAAAGAAAGGAGTTTCGCCTCGTCACAAAATTGGTTCTGATGAAATGCCACGTAGAGGTCGGAAATTTTTCTGGTACAAAATCCGGGTAGTTTTTATTACGTCAGATATTTTCAGGCTATCAGAATTTTGCCGGTGCCGCAGAATTTTCCGGCCGGATTCCTCCCGCTTGAAAATTATCTAGTACATAGTTTTGATTGGGTAAGATCCTCCAGAAGTGCAACTAATCATTTCGGCTGGAACTTTCAGAAAAAACTCCCTTGCTTGTAGTTGCTAAGGTTCGCCTCCAGGACAAGGTCCCTCCTGGACTAGCTCTACTAGCTCGTTTTGGTGAAAGGAATCCACATTAAGGTGAGATTACTAGTTTTTTTGCCTTCTTTTCAAACTCATTATTTTGCACGGACGCAATCTCACCCTAATGTGAGATTACGTAAGGGAATCTTCACCCCTTGAGAATTATGCTCAGAATATTCCTCGATGACGCCACCAGACTCGACGGTGCACTCGCGGCTCCGCCGCTCATGGACCGCCTCCTCTGGCAGAGCCGCCTCAGATATTCCTCGCCATAATTCTCTCGGGGTGAAGATTCCCTCTTACATAATTTGGCTTCGCTTGAGGAGCAGATTTCCCTTGTAAACTACGTCATGATCGAGTTACGTCGACGAATTTGTATTTTGTAATGTGGCACAGCTTGAAAGTTTCAAAATTGTCTTGTGGCCATAAAAATTGAAGTCTCAAAGTTCCAGCACTGGTTTTCCTTGTTTTCTTTCTTTCCTTTTTCTAGATTGCATAAGGAGTATATCTGAATATTTTGAGTACACTTAAAGACTTCCGAAAAAATCAAAGTCCCTTATAAAACGGGATGTATATTCAATGATGACCTCTGAAGCCAATTCTGTTATACCACACAGGAAGTTGGTATTTCAGTCTGGTTTGCAAGTGTAGGTTCAGCAGAAATGGATAAGATCCTCAACTGTCATTCCCAGACTAATTTTCAAAGATGCATAAGATTTTATCCACCTGCTTCATTCTGTAAGTGTTCATGTCATATAAAGCTTGAACACAAAGTTTTCTAAAACTAAAACATTGAAACAGTGAGGCACTGTTAGAGGTTTTTTGCATTAACATTGAAAACAATATACATACTTCACTTCCCAATTCTTCATCTCTGTGGTACACTTAAATAATACAAATTGATAAATGGATTACATTACTAGAAAAATTAGGTACAGAGACCATGTCATCTCTGTAACCATATCTGACGTAACTATGTGCATGTTTGGATACAGAGTGTTTAACTTCACTTTTCCAAAGGGTTGAAAAAGAATGGAGAACATCAATATGGTAGAAACAAGGTCCATAGCTCATACACTACTTTCCACGCTCCTAATGGTGCATCTTCTTGCCTTAGCACCCACCGTGCCAAATTAAACTGGGATGGGCGGCACATTCCCACCTCCAAGATAAAATATCAACAATAAATACATGTATACACCAGAAATTGAAGCTTCATTGAAGGCCAGTAATTAAATAGACGTATTATCTTGGGCCAGAAAGTTCAACAGCCATCAGATTATCCGTTGAGTCAACAATCCATTCTGTCCCTCGGGGAATATAATCAATTTCCTGATTCCGCACAACCTCAACCTTCTGCCATTCTTCCCATCTTTCTGCCAACCCATCTCCTTCAAGCATACGGACTACATCAGCCATTTTAGGTCTATCATTTGGTGAAACCTGGGTACAAAGAAGAGCAATTTGAATTAATTCTTCCACTTGGGTTAAATCATATTGCCCATCAAGATCAGAGTCCACAAGCTGGACCACTTTTCTCTCGCGCAATAAACCTTTGACCTGCATGAACAATCTGAAGAATTATGAAGCATTGAAAAGCAGTCGAGACAAAATACTCATTTAATGCAAGAAACGGGAAAGCTTTACCCAATCCAATAGCATAACATCATCGTCATTAGCAAGCCGGGCAAGATCAAATGCTCGCTGCCCTGTAATCAGTTCTAAAAGCATAATCCCATAGCCAAAAACATCAGTCTTCTCTGAGGACTTGCCAGTAGACAAGTATTCTGGTGCAATATGACCAATGGTACCACGCACAGCAGTTGTGACATGAGTATCCTTGTAATCCATTAACTTTGCTAATCCAAAATCTCCTACAACAGCTTCAAACTCTTCATCAAGTAGTATGTTTGCGGCTTTTACATCGCGATGAATAATCTTTGGATCACAATGATCATGTAGATAAGAAAGTCCCCGTGCTGATCCCAGAGCAATGTTTTTACGAGCATCCCAAGGCAATGGTGCCTCACCTGCAGGTCGATCTGTATAAACAACAGGCAAGGGTAATAATTTAATGTCTTATGTACAGAAAGCATAGAAGATAAGAACAGGCAAGGGTAATAATTTAATGTCTTATGTACAGAAAGCATAGAAGATAAGTACTGGCTCATGTAGTCAGAGATGTTTTATCATCTAACCTCGTAACCTTGATGCTACGCTTCCATGGACCATTAATGGATATACAAGTAGCCGTTCTGTAGGTGTCATGCAGAAACCCCTCAGGCGAAGCAAGTTCCGATGCACAGCCATGCTGATCATCTCTACTTCAGTCTGGAACTGCAATTCTCCACCAGCATTTCTCTCTTCTTTGAGACGTTTAACAGCAACTAGTGAACCATCAGTTAAACGACCCTTGTAGACCTTCCCATATCCACCACGTCCAAGAACATTTTTGTTGCAAAAGTTATCTGTAGCTACCTGAAGCTCACGTAAGGAAAATCGTTTAAGCTGCCCAAGGTGGACTTCTGGATCTTCTTCCGCTGTAATTAAAGGTCCATAAACCAGATAAATTTTCCAGGCTAAATATTTGTATGCGCTGCTGAATTAACACCAAGAATTGGTTCATATTACCTGGGACATCAAAATATGCTTCCGATGGCCTTCGACGCCGCCACCATGCAAAACCTATTGCTGGTGCAGCAAACAAAAGGGCTGCAACTGCAGCTACTCCACCAGCAATTGCCCCTTTGTTAGATCCGCCGCCTCCTGAAAAACGAAGACGTAGTCAGTGTATAGTTTAAAAGTCAAATAATGAATGCGCTATACAACCGTCTGCCCGAGAATAATACAATAAGCTACCTTGTGAAGAGCTGGGCGGTCCAGGTGAATATGGAGGTGGAGATGCTAGTGGAGGTCCTCCTGGACATTGTCTATTTACAGCTTGTCCACAGAGATGGGGATTGTTTTGAAAACTGTAGAATAACATAATGTATAAAGTATTCAATTTCTAGCTCAAACAAATTGCCTTAATAGAAATGAGCACGCGTATGGTTTCTGTACCTAATAGGTGTGAAGAGTGAAAATGAGCCATTTGTGGGCACTGATCCACTCAAATTGTTATTTGATAAATCCCTGTAATACATTTGGACAGATTAGCTTGGAAGGCAAGATAAACAGAGAGCTGCAATTTGGAAAACTTACAGGACTTGTAGATTGTTGATGTTCGTTAGTGACACGGGAATTGAACCAGATAGGGTGTTATTGTTAAGACGCCTTTCCTCCAAAAAAACACTATAAGAAACACTTGACAATAAAACATATGGAACCTGAAGTGAATTCAAGTACTTACAAGAATCTGAGCTTAAGAAGGTTTCCTAGACTGTCAGGAATCACAGATGTGAAGTTGTTTTGGTAGAGATCGAGACTGATAAGATTAGACAGATTTCCCAATTCAGCAGGTATTGTGCCCGTCAAGTTATTGCTGTATAATTCCCTACAAAATCACATGCCTTAATAGTGAGGAAGCAGATTATACTGACAACTACTTTCAACCAAACTAACTTTAATTAGGTAACTAAAATACTTGCACATCTGGTCTATCTCATGGTATGACCAAATACCTACTAGACAGAAGAGTTTAAATTTAAGAAACTTGTATGTCCAAAAAGTCACTGGTGTGTAATATGCAGAACTCATGAACAAGTGCAGAGAACTTACACAGATTTGCACACTTCTTCATAAGTTCTGCCCACTTGATATGCACTTTTTTCATAACTTCAGCAGAAATCTAGAATATATGTGCTTTCTTAAAAGACTCACAGGAAGTTACCTCAAACGACCTTCTGCCGTGCACAAAACTCATCAAGAAGTGCACAGAATTATGCACTTCTTCAAGATTTCTAGCACTTCTAAGAGGACACAAAGCTATGAAGAAATGGCTTAAATATCTGCTTCTGACTTGATTTCCTGATAATGAATTTTCTCCTAAACATATGTTTTGATCTACAAAACTCCAACGTGCTTTGTCATTTTATATGTGTGTGTCCACTGTCCCTTAGTTTATGCAGACAATAAATACGTTAGATCAGGGCAAACTCATTTGGACAAGTCGTTATCCAACTCAAGCTAAACCGTCAAGTATTTTGTCCAGCAAACGCCTAGAGTGTTAAAATGTAGAAAATTAATTTTCTTGTAATTGCTTCAAAAAAGAATTTTCTTGATTGTCCATATTCCTTGCCAATTAACCGGGTAAGAAGACAAGAAGAAATGGCCCGTGTCAAGAGATTATCCAGCTGAAGGGACCTTGGCTCAAGACATAAAACCGCAGAAGGTGAGCCCAAATTCTAATGTTCAGATTTGCCGAAGAAAACAAAGGATGAAGAAAACAAAGCTTATGTTAATGACAATAAGGGTGATGAACTTACAGATATTCCAATCTGCTGATCTTACCCAGCGATGAAACCAATGAGCCCGAAAGCTGTGCATTGCCCAGATCACTGTTCATAGCAAAGCATACATCAAAAGATGCTTGAGCTACTGTAAAATTATAATAGCCTAAAACTTCTCACAAAAATATGTAAATGCACTTACACTCTAGTCACATAGTTGTCATTGTCACAGGTTACATGGAACCAAGTGCATGGATTTACAAGGGTGGCATCCCAACTTTGAAGCACATTGTTCGGATCAGTAAGCTGACTTTTAAAATCATGGAGTGCATCACCTACATTGATCAGATGAAAAATTACGTTTGCTACTTCACAAGAAAAAAATAATGATATGGAACAACATTAGTGCATATATCTTATAGAACATTTAATGTACATGGCTGAGATGGTGCATCCTTGTTGGCCTAACATATTCAGGCATTACAAATTACTTCAACTAGTTCTATCAACCAAGATTTCAGAAGCGAATCGATCATCAGATTCCCCATTAGTCCTCCTAGTTCTTGATATGTTAGGGCACCCCTGGTTAGCAGGTAAGACTTGGACTTTTAGCTACCCTAAATCTGCTGCAGCTCCATTGACTGCAGCCAAAGGTTTTTTGTTTGTACCTGAGGAATCCATATTCTGAAAGGTATATTGACCTAGGTTCTTTGGTTTATTATAACTCTCTGCAAAAGGTAGGATTGTAGTTGAGACAATATGACAAGTGGATATGTAATCCTTCAGACTTGGGGTTTTTTGAACATGAACATTGTGAGGGTGGTTGAGTTTCAGTAAACACTATGCAATATGATAAAGGGCACAGACAATAGACAGCAAAGAATTCCCATATTCCAGTAAATAGCAAGAGCTTCAGCATGATAAGTGTCAGAAGATTTATGCTTTTAATGATGAAATTGTATACAGTTAATAGAATCTTCATTTGGGGGCCATCTGATATCAAGAATTTGCAATTTACATAGCTTCTGCTATGATGCCAAGCAAATTATACCGCATAACTTAATTCAAAGAATCAACAAAAAAAAGATGAATTCCTGGGGAATTACAAGTGTTAAAGCCACGGATTAACTGGCCATAGGCGTACCTTCTGCATTGGAGTAAACATAGCGAGATCTATGGAGCAGCAGCAAGAGTACTATCCAAAGGTTCCGCATAGCCGATTCCTAAAGAGCTCTTTCCGAACCCAGACTTTGACTTTCCGAATTTGTGAAAGACGTCTGAATTTGCACGCTACCATGGATCACATTCCCAAATTTACTGCAATTTGTGTGTTAAGCTGCCGTATGGAATGGCCTGGTCATCGGCACGACATTTCGGAGGAGGAGGGAATCGACAGTGTTGAAAAAGAAAAAATAGAAGTCGTGCAAAGGTGGATCTACAGAAGCCGGACGGGTATGAAGGGCGGCAGGAAACCTTTTTGACGGGCGTCTAGAGACGAACAATATTACAGCCACTTGTTTGATGCCACGTCTATATGGCAGTCAAATCTAAGCAGTTGAACATGAATATTCTCATTGAAATTCTAAAGCTGCAGTCAATTCTAAATGGCTGGTAAAAACTTATTTCCTCCTTTTGAGATAAAATGTCCGTGTGTGTCCCACCCCACCATAATTGGCATTGTTTCATCTGCTTTTTGGTTAATAGGGCGCATATAGCATTTTCCAACTTTGCCTGGCCTATGTTCAAAGTGGTATATAGGAGACACGGTCATGCTTAAACCAGCTTTAAAACACAAAAAATTCTCTATCCACAAAAATTTCGTGTATTTTTTTGTTTAACATACCTATAACACAACAAAGACCCGAATATACCATGGATATATTTGTGGTTTAAACATGACCACGTCCGATATTTACGTCGTTGCGGCCTATGTAATTAAAATTTCAAAGAAGCTCAAACTATATAAGCCCGAGCTGAGTTGGCCTTCCGAGAACGCAACCCAAATCGAGCGTGCATAAAACTATCACTAAGCATTGGCATTAAGTTTCACGTTATAATTATTGTTTGTGTTTGGCAGGTTAAAAACCCTATCTATAAGCTATCCCCTTAGGCTTTTCCTAATTGACGAAAATGCCCCTCGGCTTTCGAAAATGACGGGCAGGGAAAGGAGTGCCGGTCTGCCAGATGAAGTTATGGCAGACCTCGCCGGATGAAGCTATGGCAAACCTCGCCAAGCTATGGGACGCCAAAACAGAGATTAGCAATTTTGTTAACTTCAGAAGGTTCGGTTATTCTGGCCTCTTCGTCCATATCTGAATGTAAGCTTATTGTGCAATTCATCTATGCAACTATACTACTTCTAGTTGAAACAATGTGTTAAAAAAAGGTCTCCTTAATTAAAAGCCAGCCATTAGAAGACTACCAAATTGCACCATAAAGATGCAAAGCTTTGAAATAGAATATTGTGAGAAAATCAACACTTTTGGGACTTTGAAGGAGTAGCATGCACATGCTTTCATTATAATTGTTATGCAGATACACATTAAGGGCAGATACACATGCTTTCATTAAACTGTTATGCAGAAATTAGATTTCTCCTAGAGAACTGTGGCGTGGTAGAGAAATGAAACTGCTCAGAACTAGAACTAGAGAGCTGTCAGAATTGTAGTCTGATAGAGAAATGAATTCATGACGTGACTAAAAACGCAACAACTATTACACGTCCCTCTGGAATGAAGAGAGCATTCCCAACATTTAACTTTGCCTCTAGACAATATCTCCTTTTATTTGCTTCATAAGCTAACCTTTCTGCTATGACTACTTTACTTCTGATATGCTTCGTTGCGTTTATGTTCACTGTATTTCATTTGGCACTTGACAATATATCTTGATGTAACTACTTTTCTTGACTAACAACACAACAAAACTGGAATATCCATATGATACATTCATGCCATTTTCACAAAAACCTCCTGTAAGAATATTGCACACTACATATACGCAGCAGGAGCAAAATGCATACAACTCAAAAACATACAACAGAGTTCTATTCATTTATTCTACACACAAAAATTTATAACAATTCTACAAGGTAGATTTGAGATTGAAGAAGAAAGGAACTATATTATTCCTTTCTGAATACGATTTGATGTTAGCATGAACAAATTCATACATACATCTACCATAGAGATGGCAAAGTTTCATCCAATTAGTTCACACACTAGATTACTCAACAATCATATTACTCAACAATCTCCGATGCGTAAAATACTAACTAGATTATGACCTCCATTTCAATTAGCACTTCTGCAACTCCGACAATTGTGCCAGCAATGTTACATCTAGACCATTTGATTGTTTTGTTGTCCTCCTTTGTTAACAATCTAATCCTTCTCTTCTTTGGCCGCCCTGTCAATCTACATGTCTGTGGAGGAAGTGTAACGGACCCATGGGAGACCGCTCGTGTAGATCTTGGTGTGGCATTTCCTGATACCACCATAAGAGGGTGGGATGGATTTCCCAGTTGGTTTTGGCCAGTTGGTTAGGCCGGGGTGGTTAAGGAACGTTACAGTTGGTATCAGAGTAGGTTTCGAGATCGAGTCTCCATGGGTGCCTTGGTAACCACCCAGTCAGTGGTATACTGGTTCAGTCATAGTCTTGGATGCTCGAGGAAGATCATAGTTCTAGTGGGAGAGATTGTAACGGACCCATGGGAGATCGCTCGAGTAGATCTTGATGTGGCATTTCCTGATACCATCATAAGAGGGTGGGATGTATTTCCCATAAATATCCGGCTGTTTTGGTCAGTTGGTTACGCCGGGGTGGTTAAGGAACGTTACAGGAAGCATGTCTGTGGATGCTTCAACTTCAGCACGGTGAGGCACAGGTGCGATCATCCCTTCATAAGTTGCACATTAAATGTTCAACCGATATGCCTCATAAGTGTACATCTGCACTTGGTGTTTCCTGAACATTATTGATGCAGCAGCATGCGCACAAGGAATTCCAGACTTTGCCACCTCAAATATGAGCATGTCCAGTTTGCAGGCTGACCACATGCTCATGCTTCGCTGTCACTATCTTGAACATATAGTCAGTAGATGGAAGAACTCGATAGTAACGTGCACGAGAAATATCAGTTTTAATCTCATCCTCAACCTCCTTAACCACTGTGAAAGGACTTTGCCTGGTGGCCATCCAAGCGTCGTTTCCTTCCTTTCATCGCTCATAGAACCATGTCATCATCTTGTCACAGATTATAGTTAGCATGGACAATATCGGTTTGTCTCTTGCTTCAAGCAACCAAGAATTCAGAGATTCCGCAATATTTGAAGTAAAATGACCAACCGATGCGCTGGAAAGCGCGCTTCTGCCCAGAATCGAAGGTGCCGCATCTCTTCCGTCAGTCAAGATGCAGCACTGGCATTTGCATTCTGAATATCTTGAATCACTTCTTCAAATTTGGATACCGTTTCAGCATGAGTAGATTTCGACATAAGCTTCACCAGTTCAATATTCTTGAATTCTTTCTTACCAGGTGCCTCAAACAATATCCATGCACTACATTTTCTCCAAAAACAGAAGATACACCTTCCACAATTCCTTTCTATCTATCAGATGGATACGCAACCGCTCTACTTGGTGACAAGTACCATGAAGCTGAATTATAGAACCAAATCAAGTTATTGTCATTCTCAATGCCAACCCATGCATATGCTAGTGGAAACAAACTCCCACGTGCATCAACCGTAGTGGCACTGATCAAGATTCCTTGGTATTTGCTTGTTAAAAACGTGTCGTCCAAACCAATTATAGGCCGACAGTTCCCACAACTACTTAAACTAGCACCCATGGCTAGAAACATCCTTGTGAATCTTTTGTGTTCGTCTTGCTGAAGAAAACAAACAGTACCTAGATTTGCATTAATCAATCGAAAACAAAAGTCATGGAATTGACGATAGGCTTGTTCATGTCCATCATGAAGCTGAGCCATTGCATATTGCTTTGCTAACCAAGCAATACGATAGCTAATCTCTACTCCATGCTCGCACTGGACATCTGCAACAAGATCAGAAGGTTTGTAACTTGGATATTCATGAAACTTTCCAAGGTTACCCGCTTGGAGGTAGCATCCTTATTATTTCTCTGGTTAACCCCACCACAAGAATGTTCAGCAACTATGGTCTTGATTGCAACTGTTGTGCCATCAGGAAGCAGAGAGGTATGAAGCATCCATGAACAACCTTTAGCAGGACACTTTACCATGTACCTTGAATGATCGGATTTAACCACAAACAATTCTATATGATCTTTCAAAGCTTGACCTCTCACTGCAGTCTTGCACCTTCAAGAGAATCAAACTTGGCACCAACACATAGATCCATCGCAAATTTGATTCCTAGAAAGAGTGGAAAGCATCTGCAAATCTTCAAGTATTTTCAAATCCCTTGAGCCAATTCATGGTCGGCCTCTCAACGTTTGGCTTGTTGACGCCATTTTCCACATCTGATTCTGCATACGATTCACTTTCCACTAATCCTAATCCATGATTGGCATTAATCCTTAATTAGCACGAATTCATTAATTTGACCAATTTGAGCTATTTTAAGAATTTTAAGCTAGCAAGCACGACACACTTGATTGTCCTTAAGCTAGCAAGCTAGACCACATTTTGCTCATATTAAGCTAGCAAG
>JAANSK020287812.1:0-10644 GCA_011763485.2 Isoetes engelmannii | reverse complement strand
AAGGGGCAAAATTGAAACCCAAAATCAAGGCCAAAAAAATTTGCCCGATTTCTGGAAGATCGGAATTTTTTTCCGGCCGCCAAAACCCTTGAAATCATAGGAAATCAAATTAAGAAAAAACTTCAAAAAGTTTTTGGCACGCCGGAAAAACCAAATTTAATAAATAGATATGGGCAATGGAAGTATATGCCAACAACTTGAATTCAAGAATATTGAACCTGGTCCAAGATGTTCAGATTCAGCTCCCCATTAAATAAGAACACTCAAAGATTTTAAAGGCAATAATTATGCTGGGTAATGGACAAAGCAGAGCTTCCATTACCGCCTTACAATCATTGAAAGTATGGCCAAAATGTACCTTGAATTCTGTATTTTGAATAGTTAACAAAGTATGTGCTAGAATCATCTACATATAAGAAACTCCTCCAAATGTAGCACGTTCTGATAGAATTCAAAATTAGGCTGCAAAAGGAGGAATCAGATTTTTTGAGACATCCAACAAAAAACATAAAACAACCCCAAAATTTGAAAAGCAAGAAAAATCATTTGTAACCTTGTTTTCTGGTTGATGATGTCTTTGATATAAACAACAAGACCTGCTTTAATATAGACTTATCCAACTCACCTCGCAACATCAAACAAACAAGCTTAGGAATCATAGAATTTCCATAGACCAAAGAAAAACGAGTTTGGTTGGCGACAAGAAAAAGACCGGATTTGATGGCACAAGCAGAAGCTGGAATTGATGGCGCATGCAAATATGAACGAGATATAAATACATGGCTTTCCAAAAACCCTAAGTTCAAGGGCCTCGAGCCTTGCATGTCAAGAACAAGGTGCTGTCGCACTAGGGATTGCCCCAAATGAGAGGTAAGAACCTGTCATTATCTATACCTCTTATGCTTCTACAAGCTTTCGAAATACTTGAAAATGTGAAGCTACCTGGATTTGTGCCTTCTGCTTGCATCCACTCAAAACAGTCTAGAGCAGAATGACCCTTCACATGCTTTGCAAAACCTGCAAGCATTGCATCCCAGGAAACCAGATCTCTATCTGTCAACTCTTTAAATACTTTGCAAGACTCCTCTAAGCTCCCACATTTGGCATACGTCACAAGAGTACTCCTCACTGCAACGTTTGATTTTATTCCGAATTTTAAGATCCAGTCATGAACAAGCCTGCCTTGCTCAATGCCCCTATGCTACCACATGCTTGTAAGATGCTTACGAATGTAACATCATCCGGATTTATCTCTTGCTCCTGCATTTTCACAAAGCATTCAAGGGCACATTCACCTTCATCATGTTCTGTATATCCTGCAATCATCGCTGCAAACGAAACCATATCCTGGTAAGGCAACCCATCAAAGACCTTAGAAGACTCCCCTAAGCTGCCACATTTGACATACATATCAAGAAGAATATTTATTCCCCATAACAACATCTGACTCATTAGCATGTCTCAAGATCCAGTTATGAATGAGCCTACCCTATTGTATGGCTCCTATACTACAACAGGTTTTTAAAATGCTTGGAAAATATTATGAAGCAGCAAAATGTGAACATTGGTCAAACTGAAGTCTTACTACTGATCCTCAACCTGATATTTCCTTTCATTACTTGGTCCTTTATCGCACCTACCAACTTATAGGAAGCGTGCACACCAAAGACATATACAGCTGCTGCATATGGCACTACATAAATGCTGCATATATAGCTCCTAGAAATAATCAGATAAATCCTAAAAACGAAGTCCCAATGTCGATTCTGTGCCAGCGACGCACCGGATCGACACAATCCGGATGCCCACGATTCTCGATCTCTAAGGGGGGTTTCCCATGAGCATCGAACCTGGAGGGTTGCAATGTAGCTACAGCGACAGGATCAGGTCTCACAACTGAACAAAAAGTATCTGATCTGTATTACTTGGTGCTCAGGTCTCGGACCTGAAGAGACCTGAGCTTGATCTATCGGCTGAAATTCCTTTCCCATACATCACTTAGCTGAGATTTGCAGAAATAATTCTTCAGATCTGGTGCACCATATATGGAAACCCGAAAACTTGCTCCAGATTAGCATTCAGGTTTGAGGCTCCATGGGAAACCCTCCCTAAGCAGGCTGAAGGAATCGATCCATCAGGTACAGCGGCCTCAGCTCCATTTTCCTAGTCACCCCACTTGTCCCTCGCTGGCTCGAATACGAAATATAGAAGCAGAAGATGCCTTCTGTCTCCACTTGACTCAACCCATTCACCCTGCCAATCGTTGATGCCAATCGCTAGACTAATTGTTGATGCTAGGATCGCCAATGCCAAGAGCAATTACAAGCTTCACAAGATATACGAATAATCTCACAAGCTATGTCTGTCGCTGCAGCCAAATGCACAGGATCATGCAAGATTGGACTGGCTGAAGATCCGTCCCTCTTGGCATGCAAGCCCAGATGCCTGTACTTATCCAATTTCTTGAATTGGAATCTACCTTGCTTTTTTTGAACCATTACAAATAAACCCATCCAAAGCAGCACATAAAAAAAGAAGTTTGACATCTAAATGAAATTAAGCTGCTCAAAAGACCCAAAATATATGCTTTCCGATACAATACCGCCCAAGAATCTTTGTTCCCACTATTGCCTGATATACCTTCCGCAATACAACATGAAATTGTTGAATTATGGCCTTCAAATCATATAAAAACCATGGAGAAAAAGTGAATAAAAATACAAAAAAAAACCCTCTGTTATTATGCTAGATATTGCAACAAAAAAATAGCATATACCTTGCGAGCTTGGTATATCAGCTACAGTTTACACGCTATTTGAAGAATTTGACTACAATTCCACATCAGCATATCGGATTAAAAGGTAGGGGATAAAATATCCTTAAAGCAGTTTTTTTCAAAAGTATTTCTCTGACTCATCTCCCGCTTAAGCGCCAGGAGGACATACACGTGCCAATATGTACATGCAATCTCGATCGTCCAACGCCCGTGTCCTCATATTTACCCAAGTTAATTGTATTCAAAGTCCAAAATTAACTGCGAATCCATCGCCAGGCTGAGCTGAGACGCGTTCTCGCTCAAGCTTTGGAGCCGGCAAAGCCTTTTTTTGAATCCGGCACATATGGATAATGCTTATAGATCTAAATCAGTTATGCCTCCTGCCAGTTCGGGCCTTTATTTTTATCTGCCAATAGTTTCAGGGCTGTATGAGTTCCTTGCCTGACTCCAAATCCATGATTCTGAACTCCAAATACCGGAATGGAAACTCTGGCGGATTTATTGGAAGAGGCCAAACGACGTGCCGTCTTGGTCCTGATTTACGTTGTAGTAATAGCGTACGCCATGTCACGTAAGCTCTCAATTCAGTGCTTCTATATACAATTAAAGATTACTTTAGGATCCAAGTAGTTTCTCAATTTATTGCAGCCATCCCTATAGCCATTGAGATTGCTTGATTGGCTTAATTACGTTCTATCTTGTAAGTTATGGTTGATATCCAGAGGCTACTTACTGTGGTCCAATTATTTTACACCTTATACAAGCAACAATGCATTTGGTTACTCTACTCTGTATCTTGTCTATGTTCACTTATAGATACATCCTTGAAACTTTGGCAGTAACAAGTAGTTCAGTATGGTTCAATATCCCAGTTGCAATATTATTTGTTGCTGTACTGCGGCATGCATCTTTTCACTTGGAACTCCGATGGAAGCCTACACCAGGGGTCCGGGAACAACATCATCGCAAATTGCCATCTGGGAACTTGAATTGGAGTTTCCCTTCCACGTCTTCATCACTGACAAGATGGAAAAAGAAAATAGATTCCCCGCTTGTGGAAGCAGCAATGGATGAATTAATATGCCGCCTTATTCATGAATGGGTGGTTGATCTCTGGTATCGTTCTATTACACCTGATGAAGATGCACCTCACGAGTTGCGGGCTCTTATTAATGATGCACTTGGTGAGATTTCTTTGAGGGCTAGAAAAGTGAACCTCATCAATCTTCTAACTCGGTATGTATTAATTTTGCTTCATTTTTGGTTCATGTACTTTTTTCGTTTGAATGGTTGAAATGATACCATGTTGCATATATATAGGGACGTCGTCAATATTGTGATCAACCATCTAGAGTTATTTAGGCAAATGAAAATCCAGGTTGGAGAAGGGGTTCTGAGTACCTTATCATCAGAAGGCAAAGATGAAAAATTGAAGGCAGCACTTGCATCTGCCAAAAAGTTGCATCCAGCTGTCATTTCTTCAGAAGCCGAATTGCAGGTAAATATATTTTTTAGAGTCTGGGATTGCTATTTGAAAGGAGCTCAAGAATCATGTCAACTGCATAGTTTCGATTTATGGTAATTTAATAGGAGCTGAATTACAGTGTAAATACTGCAGGTTCTTCAGCAGTTAATGGATGGGGTTGTAGCTGCTGTTTTGAAGCCACAGGATGCACAATGCCGACTGTTACGCAGCTTAGCGAGGGAATTATTGGCATGTGCAGTAATGCGTCCTATAATGAACCTTGCAAGCCCTGGGTACTTTTCTTCATTACACATATACACCTATGAAGTCTATTGGAATCTTTTCTGTCATGTTTATTATATGGCTTCTTATTCAGCTTTCATGAAGAAATGCATGATATGCAGGTTTATTAACCAGCTAATTGAACTGTCGTCGAAAACTGAGGACAATAAAACATCAAAGTTGCCAAAGCCTGGTCCAAATGATAAATCTTCTGGGAATCAAGATAGGTTCTTTATGTCCAAAGAGCCCTCTTCTCCTGGATTGGAAATGGTTGCAGTGGGTATGGATCTGCCTTCAGAAGGAAGTCATGACATTGAAAGAAAAACTTCTGGTGTTCAATCAACAAAAAGACCTTTTTCAAATGATGATCGGGGTGTCCAACCTAAAATTCAACATTCAGATGTAAATATTGGTAAACCTTTAGTGGTCACAAAGAAACATGTAATGAGACAGCCTGGTCAGACAGTATGCTCTGGTGATTGGGCACATGTTCTTGATGTTGTAAGCCATAGGAAAACTCAGGTCTTGGCACCAGAGAATTTAGATAATTTATGGGCTAAAGGTCGTAACTACAAGAGGAAGGAAGCCAGAAAGGCCTTGTCTAGGTCAGCAGAGCTTGAACCTTTAACAGTCTCGCAGGTGGATCACATGTTAAGACTCCCATTGGCTGATCAATCAACGTCAAAGAGCGATGCCGCTATGACAAAACGCAGCAAGGGACTTGCACAGAGGGGTCCTTTAATTGCTGGTTCATTATATGACAAAGAAGAATTGTCAAATAGCAAAATTTCTATTCTTGATGGTGTCCATGAATCTATCAAGCCTGATCTTTCTGATGTGGAAATCCTTGATGCCAGGGGTAGTAAAAGTGTAGTTGGATCACGTGTTATTCATCATCCTCTAGAGGTTCCTAATTCTCATGAATCATGTGATGCTGATGATAAACCTCATCAGGTTTTTCAAGGGCCAAGGAGGACGAGGAGCAGTTCTGGTTTGGATGATTGGAAAGAAGTGGAGCACAAAACATATGCAGTTGAAGGATCTAATGCGTCTCACCTGAAGATGGTGTCTGCATCGGGGAACTTAGAATATACCCAGAATAACCTTCTTGCTCCTTCGCAATCCTGTCATAAACGGGAAAAT
Organism: Isoetes engelmannii; assembly: GCA_011763485.2. Classification (NCBI taxonomy): domain Eukaryota; kingdom Viridiplantae; phylum Streptophyta; class Lycopodiopsida; order Isoetales; family Isoetaceae; genus Isoetes; species Isoetes engelmannii. The sequence goes on along the minus strand of JAANSK020287812.1, from coordinate 4,978 downwards.
ATTGTGCAGCAGGCAACCACATGTCGTAAGCTGAAATGTCAGGTAATATTCTGCACTGATGCAATATTTTTTTGAAGCTCATCAACTTTATGGATTTTGGATGCGCTTTTGTAACTTATTAAGGTTGCGGCTTAACCTCTCTTTCTTGTAGGTTAAAAGAGCACATTGTGAAAAAAGTGGTTCAAAAGCTTTTGTGGTATACTCAATTGAAGTTTCAGATGCTGAAGATGAAATGTGGATGGTCGACAGAAGGTGCTTATGCCTATGTAAAAATACAGCCTGTTTCCCCTGCGAAGGTTTTTCTAAAGATTGTCTAATGCAGGTTTCGTAACTTTGAGCAACTACACCGAAGGCTTAGGGATATGCCACATTACAATCTTAGTTTACCTCCTAAAAGATTTCTGGGGAGCAGTTTGGATAATACATTTGTTCAAGAACGATGTAAACTACTCGACAAATATTTGAAGGTAGGTATGTGCTACATAGCTTTAAATATAGACTGTCTATCTCTTGACATATAGATCATTAATTTATGCTGCTGCAATCAATTGGCAGGAATTACTTTCTATACCTAGCATTGCAGAATTACATGAAGTGTCGGACTTTTTGAGTACCAAATCAAAGGTAATGAAGTGTTATCACTTATTGTTGATGCACATTGGTGTTTAGGAAATTGTGGAATATCTAAAGGGGAAGTTGTCAATGACCAGAATTATTCCTTTGGGGGTTCTTCAGTGATGAAGACACTTGCAGGTGGGTCACATGCATTTCGGTATAAGTTGCTTAGCTAGGTGTGTTTTGTTTTGACTGGTTTTATTACCTTGCCTCAGTCAATATGGACGATGCTGTTGATGATATGTTTCGCCAATTCAAAGGTGTAACTGATGATATTCAAGGAGTGTTCAAAACATCAACAACAAAACGACAAGTTGGCCCACCTGCATCCACATCTGGAGCAGTGCATCTAGACATTGACCGCTCTATCAGTTACTTAGGACATCTTTCAGATGATGAAGCAGATGGTTCCACTAGATGTCATGAGGGAAATTGTACAACCAAGGACTATGGGCAGTCAGGTTGGCATTCAGATAGTGAGGTCCATGAAGAACGTGCTCGTGGGCGATCTACAAGGACTCCAGTGAAATCAGGCGGATTTGTGGCTGTGGATGAAAGCGATAGGTACTCCAAACGAAGTCTTGAAGCTGCATCATCTGATGGTCCGTCTCCTCCTGGATCTCTCGAGGGTTCTGATCTGTTTGAGGAGGAAATGGATGTTCCACACGAGGTTAGTATCGGTCTCAATGCCCCATATGTTGTAGTGCTATACCTACAGGATCTGTGAGCATTATAAATAGATTGGATTCATGGCAGTATGTCTAAACCACATTCTCTCAAGGGATAGTGCTGATCTATTTATATGTTATTTTCAAGTTCATTTGACATTTACTATTGTATGTGCACCAATCCCAGCAGAATTTCACTTCCCAAGAATTCCATTTGTGCAATAACTCTGAAGAAGTTTCTCTTTGAGATGAACGCCAACACTCGTTTTCTGTGGCTTTTGTGTTCTATGTATTGGACATTTGCAGGATTGTAGATATATACTCTCATAAGTGCATTCTTTCTATATTGTAGTGGATTCCCCCAAAACTGACTGTGCCTTTGCTGAATCTCGTGGAAGTAATTTTTCAGCTTGAGCGCCGTGGTTTTATCAGGTTTGTCCACTACCCTTAAGTACATTTTATTTCATAGTAGATACTAATGCCTAGCAGTATATTTTGACTATTCTGTTCATGTTCCATCCCTTCCCTTCTCCCATTATTATGCTCAAATATGACCACTAAAAGTTGCACCTATAATTACAAACATCCTACAATTCTTGCTATTTCTGTTATCTTCTGCATTTATTAAGCAGCCCTTTGTCCAGACACTCTATTCCCTTCTTCATTTATTTTTTAATTCCCATCCTCATTTATCCATGGTGTAGGTTGATTTTGAACATTTGTCTCATTGCACCACTATTGAACTTAAATCATGATTATGGCACTCGCAATGTGCATGCTGTTCTATGTTTTCCTATGTCTTGCTCACTTGTCTTGATATATAAGGTTTATTTCGTTATATAAGGTTTATTCGTGCTATTCCATTCAAAGTGGTATTTAACATCACTATTTTCCAGGTTGTAACCAAGTTTACAGCAATTCTGTAGTCTATCTATGTCTTGCATTCATGATTTGGTTTTTGGAATGGAAAAATGTATGAGCTTGCGGAATTGGGAATCTCTGCAGTTGTTCACACTTTCTTCACTCTTGCAGGCGTCAAATGCTATGGATGGCAAAGACAATATTGCAGCTCGGAATTGGGGATGCAGTTGATGACTGGCTGCTTAATAAGATCCGATGGTTACGGAGAGAAGATGTTGTTGCTTCAGGAATTAACTGGATCCAGGAGGTGAATGACGACATACTGTGTTTTCTATTCTGACTATTAGCCTGCATAATGTGAAAAATTATGCACTGATTGTTATCTGGAATGGACATTTAAGCTAAGAGAATTTTTGCAGATTTTGTGGCCTGATGGAGTTTTTATTACCAAACAATCTAATGATGTTGAGCAATCTTCATTTGAAGACCGTCTAGAAGCATCTCGTCGTGCCATGGTGGTTCGGGAGATTATCTATGGTAAGGCTTTTGTGAATATTCTGTAATCTTATACGTCATGGATGGGATATTCTAAAATAGGTAGTGTCTAATAAGTTTCGGATCAGAAAATATAACTGACCACACGTCCTGTTTAGACAGAGTTTTTTGGGGATGATGACTACAGTTTTCCCAGTAGTTAAACTTGTAAACTGCATACTTTTAGTCAACACAATTTTTGGGAGTCTTATCCATGTTATTTTGTAATTGATAACCATACTATTTACTTGGAAACGACTCCTCTTCAAGTGAAAAAAAGCAGGTATGACGATCTTGAATCTGAAAGAAAACTAAGAATGGAGAGATGCCATGTGGAAGTAGCAACATTGATTTCAAGATGTTTGTTCTAAAAGATTGTACTAAACAACTAATATATATGCTGTCCTTTTTCCAGAACGAGCTCCAGTTGCCATTGTTAGCTTAATTGGGCATAAGCAATACCATCGATGTGCTAAGGACATTTACGAGTTTATTCAGGTAATTTCTCCATGATTGCCATGTGACAGGATTTTTGAAATCCTTCATTCTTTTCCATTCATCCCTCTAATAATATTTGTCTTCTCTATCTTTAGTCAGCTGTTTTCACAAAGCAGCTAGCATACGGACTGCTTGAGAAGCTTCTCCAGACGTCATTTCCAGAACTTCAAGGACTTATTCGAGAGATACATTTGTCCAATATATGAGCTGAAGAAACATCTCAGAAGAGACGTGCTTTTGCAAGGAATTGCTGTCTTGGCAATCTAATGTATTTATCAGAAAATGATAATGCGCAAATGTGTAGTGTTTGTGGACGTCAGTGACCAGTTTTTCTGTCTCAGAAATGTGCATGAGATGAGGATTAGCCACTTGCAAATGGTTCTCTTTATGAGGAGCTTCAAAGCAGCAGTATTGCTCATCTCCTTGTTGATAAAATTCTGAACTCATCCAAGGGGCTTAGCAAGCTTAGAAGTACGTAGTTTCGTTTGAGATTAGCAAGCAAGGAATTTGTACAGGTGATTATTGGTGTGATGGAGAGTTGAGACGCATTTTGTATACAAGATCTTCTGATTATATCAGATAGAAGCATGTAACTTTATACCGAGTTATTACAAATATAAGAGGCCTGCATTTGAAGATGCATCCAGGTTTATGATACAAACAAGCACGCAATTTACATGCAAGCCCCATTTTTTATTTTGTTTGTCTGGCATGTGTGTGGAATTATAAATGTGCAGTGCTATTCTTGGTATTCTCCGTTCAAAATGTTCTAGACAGCTATAGCTGAGAGTAAGAATTCTATCTTGCATACTTGAATCATATTTTTCATGGGAAGTTGCCATCAACGAGGAAAGCCTTGTGCGCTGAAGGTTGTGACGGGCAATTTGCAGAGAATTATATGCGGGGAAGCCTCAAAAGTTCTTTATCAAGAATATTTTCTTGCAGTCTGCTTGCTATCAGAATCTGCAAACAGACAAACATGCGCTAACAAACGAACTTGAGCCAATGATTCAAGAAAGAACTTCTCATGTTTATAAAGATTCATTTGTGCTAAAATACATTTATTTATTTATATAAAGTACTTTTTATGTCATACCATCCTACAATATTTTTTACGCCATACCAAATGGTTTATATATATCTATCTACCATATATATGTTCTTATAAATGTCGCATTTTCAATCCGGACCGTCGATCGAGATCCTACGGCTTACGTTGCATGGGGATTCTATGTAAGTCTATGTAAGGCAGATCTGGACCGTCGATGCGAGATCCTACGGCCCACGTCGCTTTGGGGATTCTATGTAAGTATATGTAAGTTCGATCTGGATCGTTGATTCGAGATCCTACGGCCCAGGTTTCTTTGAGACAGATCTTACGGTGCACATGGATTTGGGAATTATATGTAAGTGATCCTACAGTCCAGGTTGTTCGCGATCCTGATCGTCGATCTGAGATCCTATGGCTCAAATTACTTTGGGTCCTACGGTCCAGATTGATCTTGATCTTTGGATCAAGATCCTACGGCTCAGGTTGCTTTAGATCCTACAGCTCAGGTTGTAGGCTCATGTTGCTTTGGATCCTATGGTCCAGATTGATCTGATCCTTGGTCATAGGAAGAGGCTTTTAAAATTTTTATGTTCTTTGGAGGATTTGAACCCTGGTCATTGGCCCTCTAACCCCCCATTCTAACCACTAGACCAAGCACTAATTTGTTAACAAAGTTAATGCTTCAAATATACTTAAGGGTAAGGATCTAATTATCCCATAGTCGTGATCATGCGCTCCAGATTGATCCTGA
>JAANSK020287801.1:0-10644 GCA_011763485.2 Isoetes engelmannii | reverse complement strand
ATTGAAGACAAAAATGAGATTCTAAAATGAAAGGCACACACAAAAGAATAGATGAAGGGACAAGACACACTGATCTTATAATAAATCTATTAAATAAAATTTCCTTTACATATATTTCAACAAAATATTTACATAATATTATACGTTCTTGGTGGCTACATCTGCATTCCATCTCTAATTCCTGAAATGAGATAGGCATGAAATAAGGCACTTCCAAAAGGGGGCAATGCTTGACGAAAATAACTAGTGCATTGATGTATAGTTGAATAAAAATATATTTGGTACAAAAGCTTTTCTTCTTAAAAACATGACAAAATCTAACCTCTGATTTCTATAAAGTAGCCCATGACCTTGTCTCACAGGTCTTCTCTCAAGACCCTGCAAAGTTCAAAACGGTTGATACATTCACATTCTGGTCCATTCTTATAAATAAATTGGTGCCTTGGTCCTTTTGAATCCTGAAGATTGTGGTAGAAGACAAAGGCCCTATTGTGAAGAGATATGTGTGTAGTAATGCTTGTTCGGCGCAACTCTGTATATGCAAAACAATAATTTACTAAAATGGACAATGTCAATCAGCATAATCTTTGCATATTGACATGCCCAAGATGGTGAACCAACCTGTTCTAGAATTTCAAGTTTTGACGGGAAGATTATGTGAATAAAGATGTTTTCTTATCATTAACATCGCTCGAAAGTTTCTCCGTCTAGGGTACAATTTGTAGGTTTCAAATGGGAGAAGGGAATACAAAAGAAATGCGGTGCTTGGGTAATTCTCATATTACATTTTTTTACTTCCATAAGCTTGACATCCTAGTTTGAAGCAGGAATGAGCTTTTTGAGCCTTTTAGCTTGATAACTTTTGTCTTAGAAGGCATAGAAAGAAGGGCACAAGCTATTGCTAATTGTTCAGAATATCCACACAACAAATCTTGCCCATCGTGATTTGACAGCTTCATTGGGATCAAACTACCCTTGGAAGGATATCCTTTTTTCTTTTAAAATTGCTGGGTTAACTCCTTGAGCATAGAATAGACCTTGTTAATTCTTAGGTGAGCTTCATCTCCAACAACAAATTTATTCACCTCAATCTACGTGCGACCTAGTGCCTTCTGTCCACATTTTTCTTCAGCTTGTCCAACTCATCGTTCACCCTCATGTGTAGGCTCGGACCGTTGGATGTTGACTTCGGGCGATCTTGGCCATCGTTAGGTGCAACCCATTTTTTAGCAACTTTTAGTAAACTTTCAGTTTGAAATATCGGATTATTGTAAAGGTTGTAAAGCACATTATACACATGTACAGGCATATATATTTGGAGCTCATCGCCTCCGTTGGACGCCTGTGTGAATATCAACAAAAATAACTGGGGTCTGGGGGGGATGTAGTTCAATGGTTAAATTAAAAAAGATTTGAGATGATGTTTTCAATGGTTTAATGTGTAGTATTATAATGTATTATTAAGACAATTATGAATGGGATGTGTGGGTCCAAATCTTTTTCTTATTTAAGAGTTGTTTTTGTATGTGGAATGCTTGGTTGGATGTACAATATTAATATATTTTTGTCAATACAATATCAATAAATAATAGAATGTCCATGGTTCCAAAATATTTTGGCCCCTCCGGGGGCTTGGGGGGATTCTGTGTACTCATTCCAAAGTTTTACAAGAATTAGATGATTTCATAGCTATCTTCTGCAATGAGCAACCCAATTAGATAAGCTGATGTCGCATTGTGGGTTGCTGATGAATGAGGGATTATAAACAAGAGTGATTTGTTTCTCAACTTAAGCCTATAATTTGGAAATGCATCTTAAGAAGTTAGCATGACCATGACAATATAGTAGGATGATAATGTAGTAGAATGATGACAAACAAGAGTGGTTTGTTACTCAACTTAAGCCTATAATCTGGAAATGCATCTTAAGAAGTTAGCATGACCATGACAATATAGTAGGATGACAATGTAGTAGGATGATGACAATAGTAGGACGACTCTTAATGGTAAAAGGTTTTCAAGATCTTAGAATTTGCCAAGTCGCTGCCACAAAATGTTCATGTAAATTATCATATATTTCTTTATTATTGTATGTATATGGTTGAAGATCATTATGCAAACTTAAACTAATTCTAAGAGAACTGATGCAAGACCAAGTATAGAATTCTTGACATAGAGTTCCCTCATCAAGACAGAGACAGATTCTAACCCATTTTCAGATATTAGGGACTGCACTTGCCTATATGTTTCTAGGTCTCTTTGTCTGATGCATTTGTAGACCATAGGATAAGCAAATTCTCTAGAAATAGGCATCGACGACTACCTTGTTCTGACTTCACCTCGGTCATGCGTAATGTTCTAAGAAGGCGATTGCAAGCAAAACTCCAAAGCTCCCTTGAGACCTCTATTGCTTGAAGCCATATGCTTGTTCTTGGGGCTTAAGCATGCACCTAATAAGAAGAACCACATTATTTGTGCTCTCAGTCTGTCCTCTATGCTGCTTCGAGTTGTTTGAAGGTGGATTTGCTCCTGAAGCAGAAGATTGAAACCAAAGTGAAGATTGAGGAAACCTGAAGGTTAAAACAGAAATTTGAAAAATGCTTGTAAAGTCAGATACCCGATGCCGGATGAGGTGTGCGTCTGGAGCTCTGCAGCCTCGCTTCCGCATTTTGAAGCCGGGCACATAGCTTTGTGGTCTCCAAAGAGGCGGGCGACTACTACAACAAACAACCGGCGTACCGGTTTGAACAAGGACGTCGGAGCTCGGCCACGAGCATCGATAGAATGACGTCTGCAGCCGGTTTAGGCCGGTCGGGTGGAATATTTGCGAATATTTTAGAATATGCCACATTCCCATATAAGCTCAGGCTTGCCCTGAGGGCAACCCAAAAAGACATCTAATGAGAATACTTGAGAATCCAACCCAAAGCATGAAGTGCCATGCTACGCAAGATAAGGAAGCCAATTGATTAGAAAAAACCTGAGTCTCAAATCGCCCCGAAAGAAGACCAAATAGTGCTACATGGTAGTTGCTAAACTGAGAATTAAATACAAGAATTGAATTGTCTTTTATTGTTTGTTCACATAGACCAAAGGCCTATGGGACCTAATACAACAAGATGCTAAAGCATCAGAGGGTGCCCGTTAATAAGATGAAGAAGAGAAAAATAGGTAAATTGAGTTGGAAAGAAAGAAGGATAAATTAAATAGATTGCCACATATGATGTGAAGTTTGAAGTCCATGGATGATATACTGCTGGAAAAGCTATGGTACCTACTAGTCGAATGTCCTGCTCATTATGAATACAAAAGACCATGGTATCATAAATTCGTGGAAGATGAAAAAAAATCTCCATATACTATAACGTCGAGGCCTCCAAATGGTATATTAAAAGTTGATTTGAATCAGAGGAAAGAAACATAAAAACCATAATGATTACAAACCTGCATGGCTTGAAAAGTAAAGAAATATAGTCCTTATTAAGATGAAACTATTGCAAATGTGATCAGTTACATCAATTAAAGTCAGGATGTTGAACTTGATGGCTACCACGTCAACTGCAAGCGATCGCAGTCGCGATCCATCACGTCCGACAATGCATATACCTGCCGAGAAATTCAGTCTCGAGAAAGCTGAACGTAAAAATGGTGGTCATCACCATCTTCCGGATCAGCAGCAACACATTCACGCAGTGAAATGACTTTCTTAGATACAGCTCCAGCTGATCGCGTAAGCTAACTCTAAGATTTGCTTGTTTAGCCACGATTGCTACAAGATGTCTTCCCAACTCGTACTTCTACTGGAGGGTGTGGTGGTGGTCTACGACATTCGGCACCTCCAAAAATAAAATAGGGTTTTCGATAAAGTAGGCCCTGCTTGACCTTAAGGTGCACCTGGCCATATCTTTTTTGTGTGAGGGATGCTGTTCATTGCTGTCCCGGTCATGAAGGTGTAGCTTTCATTGATTTGTAGCCTGTGTCCATTGGGAGCTACATTTGGGCACCGTGGTCGACACTACCCCTTCAGGCTGTTGGAGGCAACCGAGGCCAAGAAGAAGGATTCCTCAGAACTACACTCATGCTCTGCAAGGAGGGTAGTAGCACTAGTCTATTGCAAGCCTTTGATACTCATGTTGACACGTCTATGCTAAATAATGAGTATATTTGGCAGCTACCATAACAGATGGCCTCTAACCTAGCATTGCCACTTATAGAGAGAGCTTCAGTTATGCTAACCTCCATGCTGACCAAGAATAATACATAGCCAAATGTTGGGATTTAGAAGCTTTAGTCTTGTGTGGCAGTTCTAGCATGGTAGGGTCTAAATGGGTCTATTGATGACGTGAATTGGGTGGCCATCTCGCTAGGATGGGAGTACATGACGACCTTGCATGGATCGCAAGCGAGTTGGATTCTCAATGAAGAGAATCAATTGATAATCAAGATAAGGATGCTAATGTCGAAGAATAAACTGGTCCTTGAGTTTGAGAATGAGTAAACTATAACTAGCTTGCTAGCTGGCAAGACTAAATGTGTCTTGATTTTCAGCTTAGAATGTTTCCTCTCGCTACTTGCCTACTGGGAGAAGAGATGGAGGCCTAACCCCAATGATCCACCTCGATATCAATATATAAAATGCATTGATGATGCATGGACAATTGAAGGGATGCCTTCAACCGTGGTTCGCAGTTAAGAGAATTTAATGCTAATGAGAGTACCAACTAACCAATGAGACGTTCCTATGGAGATTTAAACTCAAGGATCCGCTTTAATACCAATGATACGGCACCTTAATTATCATGCCCCAAACAACTAGGTAAAAGCGTCTAAACGTTAAGGTTTGACCCTCTATATGTGATATTTATGTGCCCATTCTCCAAGATTTACTCGAGTGGTCCCCATGGGCCCCCCAAACCATATAATGAACGGCGCTTTCAGTTTCTTTTAGCTCTAGCTTTAATCTGAGCCCTCAAATAATTACTCTCCATACATCTCCACCTTTGAATTGGAGTATGAGGGGCATATACCACATCCACACCCCCCATACCCAGGTCTGCCCTTTGAGCAACCCAAAGATTGGGGATCATAGCCCAGGAGCATATTTTTCTTATACATTTAATGCGTGCACAATCATGCATAGTTGCCAACGACACACGTTGTAATGCTGAATGATAAGATTCTAAAATTCTAACACGATGTGAAAGGTTATGGATGATTAAGAGAGTGATTGATTGAAATGAATGCTAACCATTCAAGAGCCCACTTTGAATGACTTGGTGTGTAAAGAAATTTATGAATTGTGGCACAAGTGGTACAATATTGGGAGATGGTAAGTAAATTTGGTCTCGCCAACAACATCACATGTTCCTTGTGTTTAGCCTACTCTTACGTGATAGCACAATTGCTTTCTATGTTGTTGGTAAACTATATGTATTTCTTGCCCACAATTGTCAAGAAAACAAATGGGGGACTAGATTTATGTTGTTGAATGGCCAAATTGCTATTAAACTTGTAAAATATAGTGAGGATAGGCATTTGACTTAAAGAATGCGAGCTAAAGAATGTGATAGTGTAGTGTAGGGATATAGATGTCGGTGGTTTCGTGCAACTGGGATCTTGAATTCCCAATATGGGAAGGTCCTTGAACTGATGCAGCACGCCAAGGTAGACAAGGAACATGAGGATGGTCAGAGTTTGATTCTCGATATGAATGTAATTTGTGAATTGTATAAACATGGTCTAATGGTAGGACCTTAAATCCCACACCCAAGGTCATGGTTCAAACATGGCCAATATTGGTCTAGTAATGGGGACCTTAAAAATTCCATTGCCCTGAGGTCGCGAGTTCAAGTACGACCAACCGGTCCTGTGGTAGAGATCTTAAACCTGTCATATGTACTCGCCTAGGTAGTGGTATCAAGCCTCCGGTCCTGTGATATAGACCTTAAACCTGTCCTATGTACTCGTCTAAGTAGTGGTATCGTGCCTAGGTAGTGGATTTGCTTTCATGTGATGTGTAGAATAAAGTGATGTGGCAACCCAAAGATTGGGGATATAGCCCTGAGGAGCATATTTTTCTTATGCATTTAATGCGTGCACAATCATGCATAGTTGCCAACGACACACGTTGTGATGCTGAATGATAAGATTCTAAAATGCTAACACGATGTGAAAGGTAATGGATGATTAAGAGAGTGATTGGTTGAAATGAATGCCAACCATTAAAGAGACCACTTTGGGTGACTTGGTATGTAAAGAAATTTATGAATTGTGGCACAAGTGGTACAATATTGGAAGATGCTAAGTAAATTTGGTCTCACCAACAACATCACATGTTCCTTGTGTTTAGCCCACTCTTACATGATGGCAAAATTGCTTTCTATGTTGTTGGTAAACTATATGGATTTCTTGCCCGCAATTGTCAAGAAAACAAATGGGGGGACTAGATTTATGTTGTAGAATGGCCAAATTGCTATTAGACTTGTAATATATAGTGAGGATAGGCATTTGACTTAAAGAATGCGAGCTAAAGAATGTGATAGTGTAGTATAGGGATATAGATGTCGGTGGTTTCGTGCAATTCGGATCTTGAATTCCTAATATGGGAAGGTCCTTGAACTGATGCAACACGCCAAGGTAGACGAGGAACATGAGGATGGTCAGAGTTTGATTCTCGATATGAATGTAATTTGTGAATTGTATAAACATGGTCTAATGGCAGGACCTTAAATCCCACACTCGAGGTCATGGGTTCAAACATGGCCAATATCGGTCTAGTAATGGGGACCTTAAAAATTCCATTACCCTGAGGTCGCGAGTTCAAGTACGACCAACCGGTTCTGTGGTAGAGATCTTAAACCTGTCATATGTACTTGCCTAGGTAGTGGTATCAAGCCTCCAGTCCTGTGATAGAGACCTTAAACCTGTTCTATGTACTCGTCTAAGTAGTGGTATCGCGCCTAGGTAGTGGATTTGCTTTTATGTGATGTGTAGAATAAAGTGATGTGGCGCCTAGGTAGTGGATTGACTTTTATATGATACGTAGAATAAAGTGATGTGGATTGGCTTTTATGTGATATGTAGAATTACGTGGAATAAAGTGATGTGGATTGGCTTTTATGTAATATGTAGAAAAAATTCATGTAGAATGTACTAATGATGTGATAATGAATAAAATAAAGTCCTCAAGAAAATTTTTATTGAAAACCATGTAAAGTGGAAGAAGGTTGACATTTAGGAAGTTGTCAAACATTGGGCTTAGGAATATATAGCAGCCATATATTTGGTGCTTTGTGACCACTAAAAAAGAAATGACCAAAAGCACGTCACCGACTGTTGCGCCAAAATAATCTCCGACACGCAATCGCTTTTGCACGCCTACGTGGCCCCATCAAAGGCCGCGATCCTTCCTGCATGCACGGCAGAGAATCGTCCGACCGGAGAAATCCGACGGCTGGGATTAATGGGCAGATAAAAGTATGCCCCGGTGTTTGGTGCCCACAGAGGGAAAAGGGCGGAAGGTCCAGCTATGGCCGAACAGAGGCTCCTCCGGTGGCGGAGCAAGAGAAAGAGGCGCTTTCCTGGCTATGGCCAAGGCTAGGATTATCGGGTTTTCTGTTTCTTGTGCTTAGGAGCTCGTCCTGCAGAGCTATGGGGTACCTTTCATGCCGCACAGAGGGCGCCGTCGTAACTTGCCAAGCCAGTGGAAAAGAATCCGCCATTCAGCCTCCTAAGATCAAAAACTTCCGATTCAAGGAGCTCGAGCATGCTACCGGAGGATTTACCCAGGCGACTCTGTTGGGAAAAGGCAGCTATGGTTGGGTTTACAAAGGAACCCTCCTTGACGGAATGAAGGTTGCTGTAAAGCGCGCTTCATTAGGGCGCAGAAATTTGCCTGATGAAAATCCGCTCGAAAACGAGCTCCAAATTTTATCCAAGATCCGGAGCTCCAGGCTTGTGAATCTGATAGGTTTTAGCAGAGATTGCAAGGAAATGCTTCTGGTAGTAGAGTTCATGGCAAATGGAAACCTGTATGATATCTTGCATTGCAGGCCTGAATCTTTAAGTTGGAATCTGCGTGTTCAGCTTGCTTTACAGGTAGCCAAAGCAATCCGAGCTTTGCATTGTGCAACTCCTCCTGTGATTCATCGAGATATAAAATCTTCTAATGTGCTTTTAGATTCAGATTGGAATGCAAAAGTGGGCGATTTTGGTCTGGCATTACGAGGCCCGATCGAAGATGTAATCCGTTTGGCCACACCCCCTGCCGGAACGATGGGTTATTTAGATCCAGGTTATGTTACTCCTAGTCATTTGAGCACAAAAACAGATGTATTTAGTTTTGGAATTCTTCTGCTTGAGATTATGAGTGGAAGAAATGCTATTGATGTACAGTATCACCCTCCAAATATTGTGGATTGGGCTATTCCGTTGGTAAAACAAGGTAAAGCTATGGCGGTCTGTGATCCAAAAGTAAAAAAGCCTGCGAATATGGATGCTTTAAATGATATGGCAGTAATTGCTGCAAGATGTGTAAGGCTTTCAAGTTCAAGGAGACCAACTATGGCAGAAGTGGTAAAAGGATTGAGAGAAATCAGAAAAAGGATTCAACAGCCGATTTGGAATAGTTTGGGCAGATCTCTGAGACCCATTGGAATTGAAGAGCTAAGAAGAAAAGAGAGAGTATGCGATGAAGAAACTGCTGTGATGAGAAGCAGGAGTGTGGCTTTGGAAAAATGCAGAGCAAGAGCTAAATCCCCTGTTCTATGGAGCAACATAGTCAGTAAATCGCCTCTGGAACTTCAGCATAGGGATTACAAGGATCGATCGAATAAAAATTCTGATCAATCCCCATTTAAGCGTAGAGGTTACAGGGATCAAACGAAGAAAAATTCTGAAGAATCCCCTTTGCCGCTGCAGCTCGATCCGCCAATTCGGATTCAGTATATCGATCGAGGTAAAGAATCTGTTCAATCCCCGTCTCGCCTGCAATTGGGTGCTCCCATTCACATCGAATTTAAGCCGCCCACAACAGAATCCCCTTCTAGGCTTCAGATCACAGGTAACGAAGATGTTCAGTTTTCTAGTATCCAGCTTACCAGAAGAGCATCAAATAGAATTAGATCAGCCCAACAGGAAGAAATCCATGCTGTCGCTGTTAGACAAATAAGGATTTCTTCTAAAATCAGAGCTCCAATAGAATCTTCACCTAGAAGAACTGCCGGATCTCCCAGAAAAAATTGTGATTCTCCATTACGGTATGTTGCATCTTCATCTTCAAGAAGGGTTGCCAGATCTCCAGTTAAATTGGTCCAAGGTCCAAGAAGATCGATCAAATTGGCAGAAATTCTTCAGCTGAAGCAAGATTCTTGTCTGCCAAGGAGATACATCGCTTGATTTTTCTTATATTTGCTACTATGTAAATATTAATTCCAGTCCATGGCTCCGATGCTGCTGGATCTTTGGATTGTTTAAAAGATCCATCAGCATCAGGCTTGATCGGAGGAGTAAATGGAAGCCGAGATTTTTAATAATTATATAAATTGCTGCAGCAATCTTTGATCCTCGGTTGTAAGCATATGATTAATCAATGAATATCAAATTCTTTTGTACTGCGTTATGACAACTGGATGAATCAGTATTTTATGAAGATTATTTGTAACTTTTTAAGCATTTCTTGGCACTACATCATCACTCCACTTTGTGGGGGCCGATTCTATCCAGAAAAAAGTTCACTTGTTAAATCTTATCACATGTTGTTTTGTTTGCCAATGCATGTGCCTGATTTGCCAGATCCCTGCAATTAATTTGAATGGTCAGTCGCCCTTGTAATACAGACAAAATCGCATTCGATGCTCTTTACAAGGGTCTTTTTCTCATGAACTGTCTTACAAATCAAAACATTGGTAAAAGCAATGTATTGCATCAAATAAGGCTATTGACTTTGTCAATGTATTGAAGATGTTTGACAAGCTAGTACTAACAATTAAATGTAGTTTAGGCCTCAATATTTGGTCAAAGAAAGAAGGCATGTGACATTCCCCGTAAATATACGCCATGTATGCGTACATTTTACGGCGACGTAGACGCCTTGTATTCTTGGCATCGGACCATACCCACATGGGCGTGCATAACTTGTGCAACCTAAGGTATGGAATGCCTTTGGGCATGCATGGCCACGTGGCAGCATCCCATTGGAGCAGGTAAGTGTGTGGACCTTAACCTAACTATATAAGGCTAACCCTAACCCTAAACACACTTTCCTGCTCACCACTCTGTCGGAACCTCGATCGTCGCGACTGCTCCGAATCAGGAATCATCTGCGACAGGAGTGCGTGGGAGAGCGGAGCCAAGGGAGCTAGCGTGGTAGCTGAAGGAGCGCCTGGTTCAAGGAGCCTGCGATGGAGATGCCAGGACTAGGAGCCCGTTCCTCGTTTCCAGGTAATTCGAGGGATAGCTAGCTAGTTCACCTGGAAGTTAGCATTCCAGTTGAGTTAGCATGTCGTATTGTTCGTAGAGCTTTCCTAGATCCTAAGTTAATAGGATGTTCGAACCCTAAACAAAGAACACTAACTTGTAGTTAGATTGTTTGTTTAGGATTAGTTCTTATATTATTTGTTATCAAGTTATGATGGATGATGGTTGT